>JAKSZT010013614.1:193090-235084 GCA_026826555.1 Tolypeutes matacus | reverse complement strand
AGAATTTTGATTTTTACCCATAATAAAAAAAAAAAAAAAAACTGACACTCACTCAAGAAGACACACAGGAAGAAAGAGAACTTTATCGTTTTTGATCCTGGCGCTCCGGGAGAGATGAGCCATTCAGCTGATAGTTTCTCGCTGATATGCTGATATGGAAAGCCGAGAAAGACACAAGCTCTATGCCAAGGAAGAGAGGAATCCCTGAGGGACAAGCCCTATGCCAACCTATAGCTGACACTGGGAACAAGCTGGGCCACAGAGCCTCAAGTACAAGAGGAAGCTTAGGAAAGAAAGACAGAGAATAGAAACCATCCTGCTTCAACATGTGGCTACTGATTTTGGTGAGAAAGCAACCTTGAGTTGGACACTTTAGGGCCTTGTAACTATAAGGGTTTACATTAAATAAATGCCTTTTATAAAAGCCAACATATTTCTGGTACTTTGTGTCAGCATTCCTATGGCAGGCTAATACACTTGGTATCTTTGTTGAAAGTCAATTAATTATATTTGAGTGAATCTATTTTTGCACACCCTATTCAATTCCATGGAAATAGATGTATATCTTGTCACCAGTACCACTTTCTCTTGCATATTTTTAGTTTTATGATAAGTTCTAAAATCAGATTATCTTTCTTCCAAATTAATTCCTTATCTAAATTGTTCTAACTATTTTAGTCCCTTTGATTTATCTTTTCATTTGTTGAATTTGCTTTTTAGTTGTGACAAAAATACTTGATTAATTTTAATTGGATTTGCACTGAAACTGTAGGAAAATTTGGGATTGCAGTTAATTAATGGATTGACTGTTTACAAGTGGTCTACTTACCAGTATCTCCTTCCTTCCTTCCTTCCTTCCTAATTAAAATTTGTTGACCAGAAATCCCTATCTAACTGAAAATCTTTGCCTATGAGACCAAGACATACATGTATTTTTAACACATTTCCTAGAGTTTCTCATATATATAACAATTTAGTTCTCTATAGATTATTATATGAAAACCCCAGGACTTGAAAACACTGTATACTATGCAGTAAGTCAGAACTTTAACTCTGCCAGATCTCTGATATTCTAAAATTCTGTAGTATAACATGTTGCAGTTAATTGCATACTGCCATATTACTCCTCTTAATATCCCCTATTCCTGAATTTACATGATAATTCTGTTTTCAAGTTTTATTAATATCTCTCCTTTGTAAATCGCATTGAGTTTAAATTTATCTCTCATAACATTAGAAATAAAGCTCTCTAAATTTTAAAGGACAAATAACTATTTTCTATTAATCAGTTATAAATTCTGCCATATGTAATGCTTTCATATTATTTTTACTGGATGTATTTTTACTGGATTTTGAGAATTTTAAGTAGCTCCAATTCTCAGGAAGAGGAAGCTTGATTTTGGGTTATTTATGTTATTCACCTGTGTAACCTTAGTTCATTAATATCAGAGCAAGGATTTTGTCCTTGAACATTAGATTTGATTTCTAGTTTAATTTCATATATATTTTCCAGTGAGGGATCAGTTCTTTACCAGAGGTTAAAGTTCATTCAAGTTTTACTTTTTTTTTTTTTATTATGGGTAAAAATCAAAATTCTCACAATACATACAAACATTTGTAAAATGATATATAAATATATATGCATATATGTGTATTTGCTTACAAAAATGTTATTTATATATATATATATATATACATATATTTTAAGAGGTGCTTAGATTACCTAAAATATTACACGGAACCCACTGGGATTCCCATGTTGCCCACCTCCCACACCTCCCACCACATCCCACACAGGCTTCTTTGGGAGTTGGAGGTTGTCCTGAGTACTGTTGTGGCAATGGATGTAGGCCATTTTAAATCAGCACACACCACTCAGAACTGAGTGGGAGAGAGTGTGGTCTACAGTGTGAACTGTGGTCTATGGTTGGTGGCAAGGCTCCAGGATGTGTAAGTTCATTGAGGTTGGTGGGCCACACTGTGGGAGAAGTTTTACTTTTTTTATCATGGTGTCCATTATTCCCAAACCATTCACATGTTTTCTACAGAAAATAAATAAATAAAAGAATAAATAAATAAATAAATACATAAACCAACAACAGGTGTTTTTATGTCCCAGAGAAGAGTTAGTGTGTATTCTCCCTGGGGCATTCCTTGTGGGCTTCAAGAATAACTCGAGAAGCTAATAAAATAATCCAAATGCATATTCAGAGTATACTTTAATTGCATTAACAATTCTGTTCCATTGGTAAGAAGAAATTGCTTTTGTATTATTAAAAATACTTTAGAAGCCATAATCCTGACTCTCAGACTTAGTGAATTAATACATTGATAACATGCTTTAATATTTTAATTTGATTTAGTTGATTCTAATTAAATAAGTGTTGTATTAAAAAATTGAACTGCATTCCTAGAGTTTCCAAGGAAGATAAAATCCTAAAGAGGAATTAAAATAATTTTAATTACTTTACATATGTTTAGGTAAATAGAAGTACAATGAGAAATTTGTTTTAATTTTCTTGATGGAAGATGATACTCTAAATAAGGTAAGTGAAAATAAGACAGTTTAATAAATGGAGAGAAAATTAGATTGTAACCAGCCATTGAGTATATGACAGTCAGAGTGCACATTTTTTTCTGATTGAGTTATAATAATTAAATTAAATTTGTATTACTAGTTAGATAAATGATCTAGAACCCACTTCAATTGTTTTATTTTTAATGTCATGTTATTTCTGTGCTTTTTGTAAACTTGATTTTGTTATAAATGAATAAAAACAGCTGACAAGGTTATTTTGTATTTTTTTCTAGGCAATGATTAAAGAATTTTGAGATGTTGCCATGGTATTATAATACGGCTCAGAGGAAATAGCTTATAGTGTGGAACCAGAGAAATATGAGCTGAAATCCTGGCTCTGTAAATACCTATGTGAGTTTTGTCATGTTATATTTCTAACAGGGAATGAGTTACCTCATATATACAAGGATTCTAATATTTTGAGTTTGCAAATAGCTATGTAGATAACACAAGGTAATGGACACAAACTTCCAATACATTAGGAGCTACTAAAAAATACATGGTAGCTGCTATCAAAGATTGCCTTTTCTAAATTTGATGTTTGTAAAATTGTTCTCATGGGTGTCTGAGACACTTGTCAGGAAATTCTATCAGCAATATTTTCAGGAAGGTTAAAGGAAAAAAACACTATTACTTCCTGACATAGCAAAAGTAGAATATAAGGAAATGTATTAATTTTTATGGCACTTTAAAGTATAGAATAATAAGCTTCTTTGAGTTTAATCTCAATAGAACTCATTTTAAGTATTTAATTAATCTATTTTATGTACAGTTAGTATCATATAATAAGCTATGTATAATTAAAAGAAGAAACACTTAGCTTATGATTTGAAGCCTAATCATTGCCCAATGTTTTAAGGATAAAGGTTGATTTTTTAAACTCTCCATTGACTGTGTTTCATATAAATAACATTTGTCACATATTTTATGCACCATAAACATAAAATTAGTTGAAAATAATTTAATGCAGCTCATAAATAAGTACTCGGCCATGATACCATTTTCATGTAGTTGAGCAATTTGAGCCTGAAAATTTTGTTCCATTTTATTATTCTTTTAGTTGGAATGATGGAGTTATTTTGCAAGCCCATACTATCCCTAATTCTTAAACCAGAGATTTTAAAACAGGTTCTTAGATACCAAAAATGATGTTCTTACTCTTTCATAATTGTTGTCATCTCTTATAGATGGCAAAGAAGTTAAGGTTACAGCTGTGATGCATCTGTAATTTCTCTTACGTATGGCAGTCAAGTATACTTTGTACTGGGCTTAATTTTAAGAATACATGCTGCTACATTTTTCAAAACCTATTTGAATATCTTTATTTCCTTGCACTACAGAGTTAAAGGGAGAGAGAGAGAGAAAAAGAGAAGAGAGAATGTGTAGTTGAGAGAATGAATAAGGACTATTATTAATAGACATATATTTTATGATGCACAATGCATTAAATGTACTTATATTATTAATTGATTTATGTTATTTCATTGATATAGCAATTGAAACTATAATAGAAATTATTATGTGTATGTTCCTCTATGAGTAATATGTATTGTGTCTGGATTTGCACAGAAGTCAGAAATTACCTTAATTATATATATATTTTTTAATACTTGAATTCTCTAACAATCAAGTAAGCAATCTCAGTTCCTAGCCCCATATTTACATTTTTTATTTTTTTTATTTGTCTTCCACATAGCCACATGGATGTGATAACCTTTCATGGTGAAAATGACATATGGCTTTCTTCTCCTTCCAACAGTAGTTCTAAACTGATTTTTTCATTCCCTTCCTGATAGGGAATCTCAAAATGACAACATTATGGTGTGCTTCATATAATGAATAAAATCATGTGTAAGTCACTGAATGCAGCTCACCCCAGTGCATGGCAGATATTTCATTCCAAAATCCTGGGAAACACAGGTACCAATTACTTAAGAAAGAGTCAAACACTTCAGTCTATATAGTAGCAAAGGAAAAACAAATGTCATTATGCTGGAATATAATGCCTAAATATGGACACCCATTATTGTATTTCAATCACTGAGGCATTCAGTCCAGATGTCATTACCTCTTTAATATTTTGTTTGTGTGTTTTAAGTTTAAACTTTTTTTTTTGTTATATACTTTCACTTTTTTTCAGTATGTTTTTTATCAGATAAGTTGTACACTTACAAAACATGCATGCATTATGTGCAGAATTCCCAGATCTCACCCATCCACCAATTTATATTGTAGAGAAATATTTATTAGAGATTATGAAAGAACAATATCAGACTATTACCACTAACTATGGTCCATAACATGCAATTCATATATTTTTTCCACACACCTCTTATTAGTAGTACCATGTATTAGTATTGTAAATTTTTCTTTTAATTCATAAGAGAATGTTCTTAAATTTGTACTGTCTGGAATATCCATCACAGCGCTTTGCAGAATTAATGAGAAAATCCACAAGGAATTACAATTACTTGAAGAGGCACAAATGAACAACTTATTGTTATGCTTTTAAAAAAAAATCTGAAAAAAAGAAAAAAAAGTATTGCATTGTTTTTTATGATACACAAGGTGCATTTAAATCGAGAATAGCTTTGATTGCCTTTTTAAATGATACTCCAGAAAAACTAATGGAACAGGATAATTGCCAGGAAAGAACATATAAAATTGTTTGGTGTGAAAAGGTTTTTTGGGAAGAGTAGTCGAAATTTATGTCTAATATTTCAGTTTTAGTCACATGAGAACATTTTAAAATGACATAACTTTCACGCTGATTTTCTCCCTTACATTTAACACCATCTTATGGGGTAAATGCCATTACTCCAATTTTTAACTTATGATCATTTAAGTAAAGGTATTTCATGGTAATTGTAGAAATTTACAAATTAGTATTCAGGTGTTACACTCTACTGTACCATATTTGGATACAGAAGCCTTGATACTCATTTTTTTTAATGAATTTTAAGAAGTTATAATATAAGTAAAGGAAGTTAAATATTTAACAGAAAACAATCCACTGAAATTAATTTGCTATCTGTTTTAACATGGCAAATTAAGGCAAGAAATGAATGAAATCATGACTTCCTATTATATATACAGGAACTGCATCCACTTGGGTCCAGTTTCTTTATCAAGATCTATCCATTCACTGCCTGTTACCCTATGTCCTTCTTAGAAGTGGATATGGGGGTATAATTCTGTGAAATATTTCACCAGACAGTGTCTTGAAGACCTATATATATATCAACTGAGATGCCAGAGTTACCATCTGATTTAGATACCTACAGGGTTCCGTGGAAGAATGTGACTGAAGTTACCATGTACATATTGATGGGCTTCACAGATAATATTGAGCTGGAGGTCTTCTTATTTTTATTATTTCTAGCAGCCTATCTTTTTACTCTGATTGGAAATTTGGGACTGGTTTTATTGGTTATTGAGGATGCCTGGCTCCACAACCCCATGTACTACTATTTTCTGAGTGCGTTGTCATTCTTGGATGCCTGCTATTCTTCAGTTGTCACCCCGAAAATGTTGGTCAATTTCCTGGGTGGAAATAGAAATATTTCATTTTTTGCATGTGCAACACAGATTTTTCTCATTATTTCATTAGGAAGCACAGAATGCTTTCTCTTGGCTGCAATGGCTTATGATCGCTATGTAGCAATCTACAACCCACTGTTATATTCAGTTAACATGTCACCACAAGTCTATGTGCCTCTTATCATTGCTTCCTATGTTGGCGGCTTTTTGCATGGTACTTTACACACAGTGGCCAGTTTTAGCCTCTCCTTCTGTGCATCCAATGAAATTAGACATGTGTTTTGTGACATCTCTCCACGCCTCACTATTTCTTGTTCTGACACTCACATCAACCTCCTTCTAATTTTCTATGTTGCCGGCTCTGTTGAAGTAATTATTATATCCACAGTCCTGATCTCCTATGCTTTCATTCTGATGGCCATTCTGAAGATGCGTTCTGCTGAAGGGAAGAGAAAAGCATTTTCCACCCGTGTCTCTCACCTAACTGGAGTGTCAATTTACCATGGGTCAATCCTCTTCATGAATATGAGGCCCAGTTCCAGCTATGCTTCGGATAATATGATATTTTCTATATTTTACAGTATTGTGATTCCCATGCTGAATCCTATCATCGACAGTTTAAGGAACAAAGATGTAAAAGAGGCTATGAAAGAAATATTTGAGAAAAACTGGCTCATCTCAAAGCACATGTTTGGCATTGAATCAAACTGAAAAGAATTCTGGGAGTCAGTCCATTTTCTTTATGGAGATTTGTGAGTAGAAATGCCTTATTTTTAGCTAATATATCTTAAAATGTTTCCAAATAAATTTCTAAATAGGTTCCTGTGCAGCCTTGTATACAAATAGATAAACTGTCATCTTTATGCTTATGATTACGTTTGAATATATTCATATTAAACATTTACTGAAGTACTCATATTGCTGTACTTAGTAATTAATAACTAGATTTACATTTATTATAGTTAGATCTGATACCTTCGGGGTTTGATGCCTTCATATATTCTCAAATTGTTCATAGAAATTCCTCTGCTCTCCTTATGAATTAATTGTAATTTGAAATCCCTGGGAAGGAGTATCCTCAGGTTAACTCACTTGTCCTCGTGCCCTACCACAACCAGATGCATCCATGTCCCTGTACACATCTCTGCACTCTTTGGCTCAACACCATAGATTTTTATATCTTTATTAAATTCTTTCTTTTCTACTTTTCAATTATTTATATTGATTATCCATCTTTTGAAACTCCTCAAAATATACTGATACAATAAGACAATGCTTACAGAGACTGTAAATAAGGATCAGGAAATACAAAATTATAGCTTAGGGAAAAAAAAAAAAAAAACTACAACTGGCTATAGGATATAGATGTTCCACAATCATAAAAGTTCATCCATATTTCAGGCTTTCTATAATGCTGGGATATTGGCCTGGTTTCTATCTCCACTTTTACCCTCTACATACAAGGAATGATTTTGCATTTGTTATTGTCTGTCAAATACTCCTAATCAGTAAGGTTCATGATGAAAATGATTTTCATTTAATATCACCTCTGCTATATTTAATTTGGTTTCAAATTTTGCTCATTTCAGGCCTCCTTAAGAGGGAAAATATCTTTTCTCTCAATGAAAATAACTCTTTTCCCACCAGTGGTGCTTGTCTTTTGAATTCTCTAAAACAATCTCATCAAAACCAGTAGTCAAAACAAACTTTTAACAGTTAATTCTTAACTGTGAATTTGAGATCCAAACCAAGACTATCCAGAACTTCATTTGTAATCTGAAAATTTTACAAGGAAGACTATTGGGGCAAACAAAGTTTTGATAGCAGAATATGTTCAGTGTATTCTTCTGAACAATTGTGCCAGTTTCTAGCCCAAAGGTAGAATTTGGAAATAGCCACTAATGTCCAGTTGGCAAGGTAAAATATCTAAAATTAAGTTCTCTTAACTGTTTCAGAAATGAGGTCACATGACAATTCACTACCCCAAAATTGCAAAGAAATGCAGCTACAGAAATTTAGCTTATCAGGTATAGTAACAGATAGAAGTATTTAAAAGGGACATATTAAATTTCTGTTTATTTACAATTTAATTATTTAACCTGACTAATTGATGAAGATTGAGTGTGGACAAACTTGAGAGATAATAAACTTCTGGAGGCCCAGTGTGAGGGAGGCCCCCTAACTTTTTGCAGTTTGCCTCCGCAAGTCCCAACAGCTTGTTATATCAAATATGGTTTAAAAATCCCATTGTACTTCTACCAGGAGGAAGGGAAAAGTAGCCATTTAAAATATTCACAAGGCCTTCTGTTTTCTTGTAAAAGGCCAGTCTTTAAGGGACAGTACTTTAAATGAGCCTAAGCAAACTTGGTTTTATCAAAGTCTAGCTCACCTGGGGGAACATAGATGCCCAAATCCAGGTCCCTCTGGCATTTCCCTCTTCTCACATAAGAAGTAAAATGAGCAGCTGATAATCATTTGTGAATTTCATAGTCCAGTGACAGAGTCTAACTGAAAGACTCAGACCTTATCATAGGATTATAGAATATTTACCTCTCCCTGCATCTTACCGACCCATTAATAGTGTTATTGTATATAAGAATGAGTTATAACTATTAAGAATTGCAAGGCTCAGCTCCAATTTAAGAAGGAGCCCTTAAGGAAATGCAAAGAAAACTGAGACAGTCAAAAGGACATCAAAACAAATTTTAGCCACTGGAACTTGCAGCTACAGAAAACAAACAAACAAACAACAAAAAAAAAAACAGCCTACTCCTAGCCAGTAAATATAAGACCCAAAGTCAAGTGTCTTACCTCAGTTGCCTTTATCTGATATGTTATGTCTAGCTTTCAACAATAACTCATAAGACATGCTAAAAGGAAAAAACAATCTGAAGATCAGCACAACATCATACTCAGAGTCTGGTTTGTCAGAGATGTTGGAATTATCAGATGACAAAATGAAATATGTTGCTAAGAGCTCTGAAGGAAAGAGTGGACATCATATAAAAACTGAAGGGTAGGAGCTGACATGAGTAAGATTCTGGAGTAGGACACATCTGATCCACAACCCCCTTGGGACCAATGAAAATGGTTAAAATTTGTCAAAATTAACTTTCCTCAAACTTTGGAAGACCAGAAAGGCTTGACAATTACTCAACAAATGTGAAAATGGAAAGAAAAAAAAAATTAAGGTAGGTTGAGAGCCACAGGACAAGTTTGTTTGTTTGGGCCCCTTCCCCTCCCTAGGTTCTGCAGAGTAGTTTGTATGACCCACAGCAGTGGTCCATGCACATGCAAGTGAGGGTCCCAGGGTGGGTGCACCTTAATTAAAATTTTGGATGTCTATGTGCATCAGCCCCAACCGGCTCTGTGGAACACTGTATCAGTGCCATATCTAGGTCCTCTACCCTGGGATTTACTTGTGACTGAAAAGTGACACAGAAAACTATATACTAATTTCCATTAGGAATATAGTTGCAAAAATCAGCAACAAATTCTTGCAAACTGAATGCAACTGTATATTAAAAAGATTACATACCATGTCCAACTTAGATTTATCTGAGAAATGTAGGGTGGTTCAACAAAAGAAAATAATTCAAGGTAATACACTACATTAATACATGAAAGAAAAATTACATTATGATATAAATTGATGTAGAAAAGTACTCTCAAAAAACAATGCAATTTTATGATAAAATCACTTGGCAAAATAAGGAGAGATGGCAACTTTCTCAGTAGGATAAATAGCACATATGAAAAGCCATAGCTGTCATTATGCTGTGTAATGAAAGACTGAAAGGCTTCCCCGGTGGTTAGGAACAAAACAAGAATGTCTGCTTTACCCACTGCTAAAGAAAAGACTTTTGGATACATGCAACAATACTATATGAAAGAACTATAATGACATAGCCAGACCCCAAAATATGAATATGTTTTAATCTCACTTATATGAAATACCTAGAAAAAGCAAATTCACAGAGACAGCTAGTAGATTATAGCTTACCAGGGGCCCGTTGTGAGGAAAATGGGGGGTTATTCCTTAATCGATGCATTATTTCTCCTTGAGGTGTTACAAATTTTGGTAATGAATCATAGTGATGGTAGCACCATATTGAGAATATAGTTAATACCTTTGAATTGTATCCTTGAAAATGGCTAAATTTTTACGTGTGTGTGTTTTTATAGAAAAAGTGAAAGAAAAAAAAAAACACAGGGGAGAATGTAAACGAAAAAAAAAATGCATACTCTAAGATAGAATCAGCAGGAAATCACAGATATTTTTTAAAAACTGTAGCAGTTCCGGTTTCAAGGGGACACCGCCGCAGTTAACCGCCACGTCGGGGGTTTCTGGCTCTTTCCTCTTTGCCCTAAATTCGGGTGTCTTTTATGAATAATCAAAAGTAGCAAAAGCCAACGCTATTAGGCCAGCGTTTTAAAACTAGGAAAAGAGATGAAAAAGAGAGGTTTGACCCTACTCAGTTTCAAGACTATTATTTAAGGCTTTACTGAAACTGGTACTGACTTGGAAGTGGTAGCAAAGTTTCTTGATGCTTTTGGAGCAAAACTTGATTACCGCTGATATGCTGAAACACTCTTTGACATTTTGGTGGCCAGTAAAATGCAGACCTCAGGTGGTACACTGGCAAATGACATGATGCTTACAGATGTCTGTGTGTTCTCAGCACAAGAAGACTTAGAGACCATACAACCATTTGCTCAGGTTTTTAACAAGTTAATCAGGCTCTACAGATACCTGGAGAAAGGTTTTGAAGATGAAGTTGAAAAGCTGCTGTTGTTCTTAAAGGGTTTTTCAGAGTAGGTAAGGAACAAGCTGGCTATGTTGACTGGTGTTCTTCTGGCTAATGGGACACTTAATGCATCCGTTCTTAATAGCCTTTATGAAAATTTGGTTAAAGAAGAGGTTCCAGCAGCTTTTGCTGTAAAGCTCTTTAAATCGTGGATAAATGAAAAAGATAACAATGCAGCAGCTGCAAGTCTTCGGAAAGTCATTATGGATAACAGACTGATGGAACTTTTTTCTGCCAATAAGGGAAGTGCTGAACGATTCACAAAGTATTTTACTGAGGCGGGCTTGAAAGAGCTTTCCGAGTATGTTCGGAATCAGCAAACCATAGGAGCTTGTAAGGAAGAACTTCAAGAACAGATGTCACGTGGTGACCCATTTAAGGATATCATTTTATATGTCAAGGAGGAGATGAAAAAAAACAACATCCCGGATCCAGGTGTCATTGGAATAGTTTGGTAAAGCATAATGAGCACTGCCTAATGGAACAAAAAGAGGAGCTTGTAGCAGAGCAAGCCATCAAGCATTTAAAGCAATGCAGCCCTCTACTTGCTGCTTTTACTACTCAAGGTCAGTCGGAGCTGACTCTGTGACTGAAGATTCAGGAGTATTGTAATGACAACATACATTTCATGAAAGCCTTCCATAAAATCGTGGTGCTTTTTTATAAAGCTGAAGTCCTGAGGGAAGAGCCCATTCTGAAGTGGTATAAAGATGCACATGTTGCAAAGGGGAAAAGTGTCTTCCTTGAGCAAATGAAAAAGTTTGTAGAGTGGCTCAAAAATGCTGAAGAAGAATCTGAGTCTGAAACTAAAGAAGGGGACTGAATTTTAAAACTACACACTCAGTAAAGCAAACAGGAGCTGTAGATAAAATGTTGTGTCTCATGTGTCCTGGTTCTTACATCTTCCTACCTCCTTGTATCAAGTATGATATAAGGGCTTCCATGGCAAATTTTATTTTAGTTGTTTCTATGGTTACTGAAAATGTTGGGTTTAGTTTTCAAAACCATGTTTAAAGTAGCTACAGGAGCTATAGATTTTAATCTAATTTTGCATTTATCTTTTCAGTTATCTTCTTCCTCCTGTATTTTCTCCTGTAATAATGTAATTTAAGGCCTTCCACAGTGAGCAGTTTACTTTATTACCTGGGTTTTCTATATAAACAGTTTTCAAGATATGATTTGGTTAAAAAAAATGTTATAAAAATTTTGTTTGCAAATGAAGTTGTGAAAGTGTCCAGAGTCTCAAAAAGCAATGATTTGTGTGATAATTTGATATGAAATGAAGAAGTGGCATATTTTATGTCCAGAGCCCTGTTCAATGAAGAAAATATCATATACAATAATTGAATTCATTAACATGAATCTTGAGTATTCAGACCATTGCTGCATGTTAACATATTTTCTTGCATTTTTTCCCACATGTCCTTAAGCTCAGTTATTTGTTCTCTGGTTTTCATTCCTTAGTGAAGTCATGAAGAACAAACTTGAAAGTGAGGTATTTTGGAATTCACATATGGCAGAGATGATGAGAAGAAGAAAGTTGAGTTTTTTCTCATTGAGAAACTTCTGCATTCAGTTACTATAATTCCATTCAAATGGGTAAATTTTTAGACAACCATTCTCAAGTATACCTTAAAGAAATGTCTTGTCATTCAAAGTATTTATGGTCATAATAGACTTAATAAGATTCATAGGAAAGTTTTATGAAAGGAGTGCAAGTAAAGGAAATGATTGAAGTACTAAACCCAGTAAAATATTTTGTAAGTGGGACTAAATGAAACTCACATTCCTTACTAATTTAAAATATTTGTCATGAAGAATGAAGTTCAGTGGTATTGATATATTCCCACTTGGTCATACTGGACCAACTTCATTCTCTTAACATATTCAGTAATGACCCAAGCATTGGGCTACTAACATTCCCTAGTTGCCATTTTTTAATTGCCATGAGCCAAACATTATTTCTGTATGATAGGTCCATTTATTTTGATGGCTGCCTTTAATTTTTCATCTTTCTTTTCTTGCTGCTACTCATCTATGTATATAATCATGAGAAAACAAAATGTGGCAACATTTTTGATATGAAGATTTCATGTATATGTGAACATTTTGAAGGCTTTCTGATTTGTGAATGAAATTAGCCTGGAATAATGCCACCAGAAACTGAGTGGAAATTATCCCTTTCTAAGGTGTCATCTTTATAAGTCAAGAATTTATTGGTTAAAATTAAAAATTCATCTTGAGGGAATAACATGTAATATAATTTGAAGTAAAAATAAAGTTACCATATGAAGAAGAGCATTATGACTGATAACATTGTGAATGGGGAAAATTTTTAAATGAATAACTTTGATTAAGTTTTCTTGCACAAGCAAAATGTTAATCACTAAATTTCTACATAGTGATCTGCTTTTACTTTGTAATTTGTGGTCCTCAAAAGGATTCTTTTTTTCAAAATAAAATACATCCTTACAAAAAAAAAAAAAAACTGTAGCAAATAAACAATGCCTGTAATGGGATCAACAGATATTTGTACATGATCAAAGAAAGTATCAGTGAGCATGAACATATTTCAATTAAAACTTCACAAACTGCAGAGCAAAAACAAAAAAGACTTAAATATGTACCAGAATATTGAAGAACTATGTAGCAATAACAAAAGGTATAATGTGTCTTTAATGGGAAAAACCAGAAGGAGAAAGAAATGGGGAGAGGAAATATTAATGGCTGAGAATTTTAAAAATTATTGGCAGACACTAAATCACAGATCCAGGAAGCTCAAAGAACACCAAACAGAATAAATATTTTAAAAATCTACGTATACTAATGTATTAAACCTGAAGAAAATCTAAAGCAAGGAGAAAATCTTGAAAAAAAGTCAGAATTTTAAAAACAACTTATGTATAGAGTGAAAAATAAAAGGTGTAGATGTGAGCACTGTATTATTTACATGATTTTTCTCTAAACTGATAACTGATCTGATTTAAAACATTTAAAATTTAGAACATATTTCACAGGTCTATGTATTGGATGGCTTAAATGAGGTAATCTATGTACATTGGTTCACACAGTGTCCAGAAGTTAGAATCCGTAAATGAATGCTGGCTACAGAATAGTATAATTAAAAAAGGTGTTATCAGTAATTGCAATAAATGTTCCACACCATTGCAAGGTGTAGGTGGTGGGGTGGTATGCCAGCAGCAGACACCCACACTCAGCACCCAATATGGCACCATTCCCTGAGGTGATCAGCCTGCTATCTGGTGGCAGGGTTGATTATATTAGACTACTTCCATAATGGAAAGACAGTATTTTTTTCTAACTTGATAGTCACATACTGCAGATATGGGATTGACTTCCTTACACACAAAGCTTCTTCCAAAACTACCATCTGTGAACTTCCCGAATGTATTTTCCACTGCCATGCCATCCACACATCATTGCTTCTGATCAAGGAACCCACTTCACAGCAAATAATGTGTACAAATGGGGACATGCTCAAAGAATTCACTGGTCTTACCATGTTCCCCATCATCCTGAAGCAGCTGGGTTGACAGAACAGTGGAATGGCCTTTTGAAGACCCAATTACAGTGCCAATGAGATGGCAATATCTTGCCAGGCTGGGGCATGATTCTTCAGGAGGGTGTGTATGCTCTTAATCAGTAACTATTCTGTGGGGTTGTTTCTTCTAAAGCCAAGATTCACAGATCCAGGAATCAAGGGTTGGATATGGGAGTGGTACCACTCTTTATTACCCCTTGTTATTCACTAGGAAAATTTTTGCTTCCTGCCCCTGCAAACTTAAGCTCTGCTGGTCTACATGTCTTAGTTTGCAGGGAACATAATAACGATTCCATTGAAATGCAAGTTAAAACTGGCCCTGGGCTATCTTGGGCTCCTCATACCTGTGAATCAAAAGGAAAAGAGGGGAATTACTGTACTGACTGGGGTAATTGATCCCGACTATCAAGGGGAAATAGGACTATACCCACAAAATGGAGATAAAGAAGAATTTGCCTGGAATACAGGAGATTCCCCTAGAGCGTCTTTAGTACTACGGCGCCCTGTGATTAAAGTCAATGGAAAATTGCAACAACATAATCCAAGCAAGACTTAGAGTGGTCCAAAATACTGAGGAATGAAAGTTTAGGTCACTCCACTAGGCAAAGAACCATGGCCAGCTGAGGTGTTTGCTGAGGCTAAAGCGAACATGGAATGGGTAGTGGAAGAAGGTAGTGATAAATATGAACTTCAACCTCGTGACCAGTTAAAGAACAGGGACTTTAATGGTCATGAATATTTCTTCCCTGTTTTGTTATGAGTATGTTTGTATATGTACATAAAATGAATGTTTTTGTTTTTTCACTAACCTTTTCCCTTTAAGGATGTCAAATTTAAGAGTGAAAATTATGCAACGATTTGTATCTTGATCTGGACGGAATTTGTGTGTTTCCAGTTGTATGCAAAGGCTACAAGGCTAAAAATTATCAGATAGAATATACATTATCTACAACTTAACTAAATTTGCTGTATCCTTCCTAGTGTGAATTTAGAAGAGAATATTTGCAAACATTTCCTGGTTATCTTTAGGGCCCTTTTCACCTCTTTGTTCTTCAAACTGAAGCTCATGGGATTCAGCATGGTTATAACCAATATATAACTTACAGAGGCTATTTTATCATTATCAAAGGATCGACTGGCTTTGGGTTCTACCTTCATAAAGAATAGAGTCCCATCGAATACCACCACCACTGTCAGGTGAAATCTACATGTATAAAGACTTTATGCCTGCCCTCTGTAGACTTCATCATAAGGATGGGTGTACGGATCAACATGTAGAACACTATGCTTATCAAAATAGATGGCACTAAATTAAAGCTGAAAAGATGAGTTAAAAATTAAACATTATGTGTGTTTGAGGTATCAAGAGCAGACATGACAGTAGAAATCCTTGATTACCTCATAGCCACAAAATGAAAATATGAAAATTTTAGAATGATAACACACAAAAATATTGCAGAGACAAATTATTTCCAGCAAGTGACATGATGTTTATGACATGACTGTGTAGTGTAACAGATTACAGATGGCCACATATTGGTCATAGGACATTGCTGACTGAGAGTTTGAAGTTCATTTGTGAATCTCAAGTGATTCTGTTCTTAAATTAATCTATTCCTGTTGGTGTGCAACCCTTGGATTGCCTTAGATTTACTTTAGATCATTTGATTATATTGCTTTTCATTGGACTACACCAATAAGAAATGAGTCACTGCCCTCTTATTAAGTCTTATATAAAGGAACACACAGAAAGAAATACACAGAGAGAAAGGAAGCTGCCATATTAATCTTGCCATTTGAGAGAGGTCTGCAGGAAAACAGAGTGGACTTGAGAAGTGAGAGGTCCCTGAGTCTGGAACAAGGAGAGTGAGCACAAAGGCATGGAAAGATGCCCTGGATGGGATGGGCCCATGGAGCTGCTCAAGGCTGAGGAGAAAAGACCTGCCATATACCTAATCATTCACTACTGAACTCCAGAAGATGGTGAACCTTGAGTGGATGGCAGGAACCTCAGCAAAGACTGCCCACCATCTTGCCTCACAACTTGGCAGGATGCCATAATCACCAGTAGTAGATTTTGGAAGAAAGCATCTCTGATGGTACTTTGATTTGGACATTTCACAGCCTCAGAACTATAAGATTTTTCCCCAAATAAATCCCCTTTATGAAAACCAGCCCACTTCTGGCACTATGTTTTATTGCAAAATAAGAAACTGGCAAAAAGAAAAGTTCTCTAGTTATGCTGAAGAAAGTGATATGGGTAGCACACCAATGAAATGAAACTGTTGTTCTGCAAGAAAATGAAATAGCATTTTGGGGTCCAAAGCTTTTGAATAAACAAGATTAGTGAAGGCCAGATGTCTGAAAAAAATATACACGGTTATTTGTAGCTTGGAGTTTTTTCATGTTAAGAATGATCAAGCCCACCACTATTACCATGTAAAAAATGAGCAAAAACCCAAAAAATGGAAATGGCAGCTCAGGGAAATAGGTGATTCCCATTAGAAACAATTTGTTCGGAACTGTTAGAGTGTGTTCATCCATCCTGTCCATTCAGAAATAATTCTGAGAAAAGATATAGAATGATCATTTACATTTAATAATTTGTTATATATGTAAATGTATAATATAATATTTATAATATAATATCATATATTTGCATATATATGACATGTATAGCTCATCACTTCCCCTTTCAAGGATTTCATCTGATTGGTTGAGACATCTCTTATTGCTGAAGACATCTCCTCAGGTGACTGTGGATGTAATCAATCATAAACACAATCAACATAAAGATCACTTAATTCCATGAAATATCTTCACAGTTACAGTTAGTCGCATGCTTTCTTGGGAAAACAATGGGCACCATTGTGGCAAAATTGACACATAAACTTAGCAAACGCAATTAACCACTTGTCAGCTTGGCAGCCATACACCAGAATTAAATTTCAGTAGCAGACTTCTAAAATACAATAACAGATATTTTTTTCATGTAACAATATCCCCCTATCCTTTTGTAAAACTGGAAATGCATTAAATCTCTCCCAGATAGGGTGGAGGTCCTTAGGTAATATTCACTGTTAAACTTGATGTCCTGTAACTTAAATGTTACAATATGAAACAAATACAACTTATGTCATATGATAAGGCCATAAGATAAGGAAAGAAATACAAAGATATTTGCTTTTGTGCATATACAAACATATTTACAGTGAAACAAGGAAAATACTCATAACAATTCCAGTCCTCCTTTCTGTTACTTTCACATGGCCATAGTTCATATTTATCACTACCTTCTTTCATTAACCATTTCAAGCTTCCTTTACCCTCAGCAAGCACCTCAGATGGCTGTGGTTCTCTGTCTGGTGGAGTGACCCAAAACATGATTCCTAGATTTAGACATTTCAGAAGTTTCTAGGTCATTGGTGTTCCTGCCTGCATTGTGTTGTTGCTTTTTCCCAATGATTTTAATCACAGGACATGGTAGTAGTAAGAGAACCCCTAGGGGTCACCTGTATTCCAGGCAAAGTCATCTTTACCTCCATTGTGTAGATGAAGTCTGTGGCAGTTTGAAGTTTTTGTGCACCCCAGAAAATTGTGTTATTAAAGTTAATCCATTCCTGTGCATTTCTAACCTATCATAGGTGGGAACTTTTGAATAAATTACTTCAGTTACAGACCTTTTATACTTATATTTTTAGATACTTTAGATTTCTTAAGTTAGAGTTATGCCTAGGTTGGGTTGATTATTTTTAAAAATATTTTTGTTAATGCTATCTCTCCTTCAATTTTATTTTTTAATTGTTTATTACTTTGCTATGGAAAGAGGTTGATTATTCTAAGATTATGTTTCATCCAGCAGACTTATTAAATTCATAAACTTTTAATAACTAATTATATATTTTGCTGGGTATTCAACCATAACATTTATCAAACTATGTGCATGTTTGTGATTTCACTTCCATCTTTTACCTTTATTTTCTACCTGCCATAATGAAATCCATAGAACGTACAGAGCACATGAATATAAATGCTGCAGCTGTGTTTCTTTGTTTTAGAATCACTTTCAGAAGGAAGGAATTTAATGTTTCACTATTAAATTAGATAACAAGCAAGTCAATTAAATAGAACAGAAATGCTGTAAAGAAAATTTCAAATGAGGGATTTCACATAGTGGGTTTAAACTGCATTCCTCTGAAGACAAATGTTGCTGAGAATCTTCTCATGGGGTGAGTTGCCATCTCTGTATCTCCTTTTAAGAAATGTCTGATCAAATTTTTGCAGATTTTTAAGTGATTTTAATTTTTTATCTTCATGCTATTGAAACTTGAGTTCATTATACATTCCAAAAACATGTTCTGTTTTAGACAGATGTTTAACAAATATTTTCTCCAAGTCTGGCTTGTTTCCACATTCTCTCAGGATTGTCTTTAACAAAGCATAAAATTTTAAATGTGATGAACAGTATCTCAACATTTTCCCTTCTAGTTCATGAATTTTGTCATTTATTTTTACATCATTGACTAACTCTTGGTTATGCATATTCTTGTCTATGTTTTCTCTAGAAGTTTTAAAGCATTATGTTTTTCAATAATTTCTAATGTTCATATTAAGAAAAGTTTAAATATGGCACATAGGATTAATCAGTGTATTTTGTGTGCATGTGTGGCAAAAAGCTGTGTAATTATTTTAGTCCTATTATTTCAAGACTGTTCTTTCTCCATGGATTTTCCTTGATATGATAGTTTGAGATTCTTTGTGTGAATTTGTAAAAGATAAAGATTATGTTTGAAAACTAATCTATTCTACTGGGTATAACACCCTTTTGATTATACTGGATTCAGTAGATGTGACTCTGTTTAAGTTTACTTTATAAAATCAAATTAGGGTTTTTAATTTGACCATATCTGAAAGGCATGACTCCTGTTGAGTCCCGGTCCCCTTGGTGGGCTGATGTAAACAGACACTCAAGAAGACACACAGGAAGAGAGAACTCTGTCGTTTTTGATCCTTTGGCTCTGGGAGAGATGAACCATTGAGCTGATAGTTTCTAGCTGATCTAGAAAGCCCAGAAAAACACAAACCCTATACCAAGGGAGAGAGGAATCCCTGAGAGACCAGCCCTATGCCAGCCTATAGATGAGATTGGGAACAAGCTGGGCCATGCAGCCTCAAGTAGAAGGGAAGCTCAGGAAGGAGAGAATAGAAACCTTCTTGCTTCAAACACGAGGCAACTAGCTTGGTAAGAAAGCAACCTTGAGTTGGACTCTTTAGGACATTGTAACTATAAGGATTTACATCAAATAAATAATCTTTATAAAAGCTAACAGATTTCTGGTACTTTGGATCAGCATCCCTTTGTCAGACTAATACCCTTGGCATCTTTGTTGAATGTCAATTAACTATATTTGATTAAATCTATTTTTGCACACCCTATTCAATTCCATTGAAATAGATGTAGGTCTTGTCACCAGTACCACATACTGTCGCATATTTTTAGTTTTATACGTTCCATAATCAGATTATCTGTCTTCCAAATTAATTCCTTCTCTAAATTGTTGTAACTATTTTAGTTTCTATGCTTTACCTTTTCATTTGTAGAATCAGCTTTTTAGTTGTGACAAAAATGCTTGCTTAATTTTAATTGGATTTGCACTGAAATTGTAGCAAAATTTGGGATTGTAGTTAATTAATGGATTGGACTGTTTACAAATGGTATGCCTAACAGTATCTTCCTTCCTTCCTCCCTTCCTTCTTCTTTCCTGCCTTCCTGCCTTCCTGCCTCCATTCCTTCTTCCTTCCCTCCCTCCCTCCCTTCCTTCCTTCCCTTTCTTTTTTCATTCAAATTTGTGACGAGCATTCCCTATCTAACTTAAAATCCTTGTATATGAGACCAAGGCATAAATGAATTTTTAATATGTTTTCTAGAGTTTCTTATATATATTACAACTTAGTCATCTACAGATTATTAAGTGAAAACCCCAGGACTTGAAAAAACTATATTATTCAAAAAGTCTGAACTTTAACTCTGTGAGATCACTAATATTCTAATATTCTCTCATATAACATGTTGCAGTTAACTGCATACTGCCATATTACTCCTCTTAGTATTCTCTATTCCTGAGTTTACATGATTATTTTGGGTTTGTATTTTATTAATATCTCTCCTTTGTAAATCACATTCAGTTTAAATTTATCTCTCATTCCATTAGATGTGCAGCTCTCTAAATATTAAAGGACAAATAACTAATTTATATTAATCAATTATAAATTCTGCCATATGTAATGTTTTCATATTTTTTCCTTATATGCATTTTTACTGAATTTTGAGAATTTTAAGTAGTTTCAATTCTCAGGAAGAGGAAACTTGATTTCAGGGAATTTATGTTATTAACTTGTGTCACAGTTCATTAATATCAGAGCAAGGATTATGTCCTTTAACATTATATTTGATTTTCAGTTCAATTTCATATATATTTTCCACTGAAGGATCAGTTTTTTACCAGAGGTTAAAATTCTTTTATGCTTTACTTTTTTATCATGGAGTCCATTATTCCCAACCCATTCACACATTTACTACAGAAAATAAATATATAAATAAACAAACAAAAACAACGTCCACTTTTATGTCCCAGAAAAAAAGTGTGTTTTCTCCTTAGAAATTTCCTTGTGGACTTCAAGAATAACTCAAGAAGCTAATAAAATAATTCAAATGCATAATATTCAGAGTATACTTTAATTGAGTAAACAATTCTGTTCCATAGATAAGAATTGTTTATTTATTACTGAAAATATTTTAGAAGCTATAATTTTGACTCTCAAACTTATCTGGTTTAATATATTGATATTACATGCATTAATATTTAAATTTGATATAGTTGATTCTAGTTAACTCAGTGTTGTATTAAAAAATTGAACTGCATGCATAGACTTTCCAAGAGAGATAAAAGCCTAAATAGGAATTACTCTCTATATGTTTAGGTAAATAGAAATACAATGAGATATTTGTTTTAATTTTCTTGATGGAGGATGATATTCAGAATATGGGAAGTAGAAATAAAACATTTTAATAAATGGAAAAAAATTAGATTATTACCAGCCACTGAGTATATACCAGTTTCAGTGCAATTTTTTTTTTCTGATTGAGCTATAATAAATAACTTAAAATATATTTTACCAGTTAGAATTAGAACCTACTTCTGTTGTTTTCTTTTTAATTTCATGCTTTTTTCTGTGCTTTTTGTAAGCTTCATTGTGTTGTAAATGAATAAAAATAGCTGAGAAGGTTATTTTGTATTTTTCCTAGGCAATGATTCCAGAATTTTGGGATGTCACAGTGGTATTCCATATGGTTCAGAGGAAATAGCTTATAGTGTGGAGTCAGAGAAATCTAGGCTTGAATCCTGGCTCTGTAACTATGTGAGTTATTTCTAACAGGGAATGTGTTACCTCATATATACAAGGACTCTAATATTTTCAGCTTGCAAATAGCTTGTAGACAAAGTAGGGTAATGGACAGAAAATTCCAACCCATTAATAGCTGCTTAATAATACATGGTAGCTGTATTATAGATTTCTTTCTTCTAAAGTTTGATGTTTGTAAAACTGTTGCCATGGGAGTCTGATACTTTATGTTTTCAGACCATATAAGAGTTGAGGAAATGGTTTTGAGTTTTCCAGAAGGGTTATGTATTATTTTAATTTAAGATCTCTATATATTTTGCTTTCAATCCTTATCTTGATACAGAAAAATCAGCTACACATAAACACAGCCAGTCTAATATCATGAAATATTACTTAAGAGAGATGCCAGGGGGAAGATCAACTTGATGAAGTCTTTAAATGGCAACTTTTTTTCTATCATGTTTGCAGTTCCATGTAGTGAAGTAGATAATTTCTCTAATGCACCATCTTTTTGTATGTTATACTTTCATTCATAAATCACTTTCTAATCTATAGACAGAATCAGAGACATCAACAGTTGTCAGAAAATTCTATCAGCAAGATTTTCAGGGAGGTTAAAGGGAAAAAACACTTACTGACATAGCAAAGGCAGAATGTAATGAAATGTATGAATTTTTATAGCACCTTAAAGTATAGAATAAAATATAAACTCAAAGCTTCTTTGAGTTTACTCTCAATAGAATTTCTTTTACATATTTAATTGATTTATTTTATGGATATTTAGTGCAATGTAACAAGCATGCATATAATTTAAAGAAGAAACACATAGCTTATGTTTTGGAGCCCATCATTGCCCAATACTTTAAAGATAAAAGTTTCATTTTTGCTACATTCCATTGATTGTGTTTCATATAAATAAAATTTGTCTCATTTCAATTTTATGCACCTTAAACATAAAATTAATATAGAATAATTTAACGCGGCTCATAAGTAAGTAGTGTGCCATGATACTATGTTCATATAGCTGAAAAATTTGAGCCTGAAAATTTTGTTCCATTTTATGATTCTTTTAGTTGGAACGATGGGGTTATTTTGCAAGTTCACAGTATCCCTAATTCTTAAACTAGAGATTTTAATACAGGGTCTTAGAGGCCAAATATAACATTCTTACTTTTTCATAATTTTTGTCTTCTCTCATAGATGGCAAAGAAGTGAAGGTTAGAGCTGTGATGTATCTGAAATTTCTCATATGTATGTCAGTCAAGTATGCTTTGTAATGGATTTTTTTTTAAGACTTCCTACTGGTACATTTTTCAAAACATATTTGAATATCTTTATTTCCTTTCACTATAGAGTTAAAGGGAGAGAAAGAGAGAGAAAGAGAAGAGAGAATGTGTAGTTGAGAGAATGAATGAGGACTATTATTAATAGAACTATATATTTTGTGATGCACAATGCATTAAATCATACTTATATTATTAATTGATTTACAGTATTGCATTAATATAGCAATTGAAACTATAATAGAAATTATTATATTTATGTGTATTTTCCACCATGAGTAATACGTATTGTGTCTGGATTTGCACAGAAATCAGAAATTACTTAAATTATATATAATTTTAATTCTTGAATTCTCTAAGAATCAATGTGCAATTTCAGTTTCCTAGGCCCATATTTACATTGTTATTTACTCTTATTATTTTCCTTTTCACTTAGATGTGATAACATTTCATCATGAAAATGATATATGGCTTTCTTCTTCTCCCAACAGTAGTTTTAATCTGATTTTTTCATTCTCTTCTTATAGAGAATCTCAAAATGACAAAACTGTGGTGTACTTCATATCATGAATAAAATCATTTGTAAGTCACTGACTGCAGCCCACCCCAGTGTATGGTAGATATTCCATTCCAAAACCCTGGAAAACACCGGTGCCATTTACTTAAGCATGAGTAAAACACTTCAGTCTATATAGTAGCAAAGGAAAAACAAATGCCATTATGCTGGAATATAATGCCTAAATATTTTGGACCCATTACTTTATTTCAATCATTGAGGCATTCATTCCAGATGTCATTACCTCTTAATATTTTGTTTTTGTTTTTTAGGTTTAAACATTTTTTTTGGTTATGCACTTTTTCCCTTCTTTTTAATTAGGTTTTTTAACAAAGAAGTTATGCACTTACAAAGCAAGTATGCATTATGTGCAGAATTCCCATACCTCACCCCTCCACCACAGTTTACATTATAGAGAAACATTTATTAGAGATTATGGAAGAACAACATCAGACTATTACCACTAACTATGGTCCAAAGCATACATTTGGTATATATTTTCCATACACCTATTATTATTAGCACCATGTATTAGTAACATACATTTATTTTAATTCAGAAGAGAATGTTCTCAAATTTGTACTGTCTGGAATATCCATCTCGGCACTTTGCAGAAGTAATGAGAAAATGCATAGAGAATTACAATTACTTGAAGAGGCACAAATGAACAACTTATTATTATGCTTTCAAGAAAGAAAACTGAAAAAAAGAAAAAAAGAAACTGCACTGTATTTTATGATACACAAGATTCATTTACATCGAGAATAATTTCAGATGTCTTTTTAAAAATTACTCCAGTGGAACTAATGGAACAGGATAATTGCCAGGAAATAATACATAAAATCATTTGGGTTGAAATTATTTTCTTGAAAGAGAATTTAAATGTATGTCTAACATTCTAGCTTTAGTCACATGGGAATATTTTTAAATGACATAACTTTCACCTTGATTTTCTTCTTTACATTCAACACAGTCTTATGAGGTAAATATGATTACTCCAATTTTTAAATTATGATCATGTAACTAAAGGTATTTCATGACAATTGTAGAAAATTTCAAACTAGTACTCAGGTGTTAAAATATACTGTAACATATTTGGATACAGAAACCTTGATATTCAATGTTAAAAGAAAACGATCCACTGGAATTAATTTGTTTTCTGTTTTAACATGGTAAATTCAGGCAATGAATGAAACCATGTCTTCCTTTTATATATACAGGGAGGGAACTGCATCCCCCTGGGCACAATTTCTTCATCCACATCTATCTATTCTCAGCCTATTACCATAAGTTCTTCTAAGAAGTGGACATGGGGATATAATAGTGTGAACACTATTTCACCAGATAGTGTCTTACAAAACTATAAATATAAACTGAGATATCAGAGTTACCGTCAGATTTGGATACCTATAAGATTCTGTTGAATGTGACTAAATTCACCATGTTTATAGCGATGGGCTTCTTACTTTTATTATTTCTAGCTTCCTATCATTTTACTCTGATTGGAAATTTGGGAGTGGTTTTATTGGTTTTTGAGTATCCCCGGCTCCACAATCCGATATACTATTTTCTGAGCGTGTTGTTATTCTTGGATGCCTGTTATTCTTCAGTTGTCACCCCCAAAATGTTGGTCAATTTCCTGGGTGGAAATAGAGATATTTCATTTTTTGGTTGTACAACAGAGATTTTTCTCATTATTTCTTTTGGAAACCCAGAATGCTTTCTCTTGGCTGCAATGGCTTAGGTAGCAAACTACAACCCACGCCGTATTCAGTTAACATGTCACCGCGATTCTATTTGCCGCTCATCATTGCTTCCTATGTTGGCGGCTTTTTGCATAGTACTTTACACACAGTGGCCACTTTTAGCCTTTCCTTCTGTGCATCCAATGAAATTAGACATTTGTTTTGTGACATCCCCCCACTCCTTGCTATTTCTTGTTCTGACACTCACATCAACCTCCTTCTAATTTTCTACGTTGCCGGCTCTGTTGAAGTAATTACTATATCCACAGTCCTGATCTCCTATGCTTTCATTCTGATGTCTACAGCCATACCACCCTGAACGCGCCGGATCTCGTCTGATGGCCATTCTGAAGATGCGTTCTGCTGAAGGGAGGAGAAAAGTGTTTTCTACCTGTATTTTTCACCTAACTGGAGTGTCAATTTACCATGGGACAATCCTCTTCATGAATATGAGGCCCACTTCCAGCTATGCTTTGGATAATATGATATTGTCCATATTTTACACTATTTTGATTCCCATGCTGAATCCCATCATCTACAGTTTGACGAACAAAGGGTAAAAGAGGCAATGAAAGAAATATTTGAGAAAAACTGGTTCATCTTAAAGTACATTTTGGCATTGAATCAAGCTGAAAAGAACTCTGGGTGTCAGTCCATTTTTTATGGTGAGATTTGTGAGTAGAAATTGCCTTATTTTTAGCTAATATATCTTAAAATGTTTTCAAATACATTACTAAATAGCCTTCCTGTGCAACCTTGTAAAAAAATAAACTATCATCTATATGCTTATGACTTCATTTGAATATATCCATAATATATATTTACTGAAGTACTCATATTGCTATACTTAATGATGAATAACTAGATTTACATTTATTATAATTAGAGCTGATGTCTTCAGGGAATGATCTCTTCATATATTTTCACATTTTTCATATGAAAAATGTGCTCTGTTCTCATTATGAATTAATCATAATCTGAAATCCCTGGGAAGGTGGATCCTCTAGTTAAATCACTTGTCCATGTGCCCTCTCACAACCAGATCCATCCAGGCCCCTGGACATATCTCTGCACTCTTTGGTTCAACACCATAGTTTTATTCCTTTGTTAAATACTTTCCTTTCCAATTTTCAATTACTTATATTATTTATACCTCTTTTGAAACTCCCCCAAATATACTGATAGTAGAAGATAATATTTACAGAGACTGTAATTAAGGATCAGGTAAGACAAAATTATAGCTTTGAGAAAAACCTACAATTAGCTACAGAATATAGATGCCCCACAACCTTAAAAGATCCTCCATATTTTAGGGTTTCTATAATGCTGGGATATTGGCCATAGTTTCTATCTCTACTTTTACCTTCTATGTATGAGGAATGACTTTGCATTTGTTATTGTTTCTCAAATTTACCCCTCATCAACAAGGTATATGATGATAATGATTTTCATTTCAAGTCACCTCTGCTGTATTTAATTTGGTTTCAAATTGTGCTCATTTCAGGACTCCTTAAGAGTAAAACTATATTTTTCAATGACAATGACACTTTTCCCACCAGTGGTGCTTGTCTTTTGAATTCACTTAAACAATCTCCTCAAATCCAATAGTCAAAGCAATCTTTTTGCAATTAATTCTTATCTGTGATTTTGAGATCCAAACCAAGAATTTTCAGAACTTCATTTGTAATCTGATAATTATGCAAGGAAGACTCCTATATTACTATGGGATCAAACAAAATTTTAATAGTAGAATGTGTTCAGTGTATTCCTCTGAACAATACTGCCAGTTTCTAGCCCTACAGGTAGAATTTGGAAATATCCACTATTGTCCTGATGGCAAAGTAAATATCTAAAATCACCTTCTCTTAAATCTGTTAGAAATGAGGTCACATGACAAATCACTACCCCAAACCCTTAAATAATTGCAGATATAGAAACCTAGCTTATCAAAAATAGCAAGATATAGAAATACTTAAAAGGGCCATATTTCCATTTCTTTGCAATTTAATATTTGACCTGACTAATTGATAAAGATTGAATATGGACTTACTTGAGAGATAAAAAACTTCTGGAGGCCCAGGGTTAGGGGGACCTCCACACTTTTCTGATTTTGCCTCTGCAATTCCCAACACCTCTTCACTTCAAAAATGATGGTAAAATCCCATTGTGCCTTTTTCAGGAGGTAGGGAAAAGTAGCCATTTAAAATATCCACAAGGAATTCTGTTTTTTTTTTAAATAAAGACCAGTCTTTAAAGGACAGTATTTTACCTGAGCCCAACCAAACTATGTTTTATCAAAGCCTAACTTACCTGGGAGAACACTGATGCCCAAATCCACTCCCTCTGTCATTTCCCTCTTCTCACATAAGAAGTAAAATAAAAGCCTGATAATCATTTGTGAAAATCATAGTCAAATGACACAGTCTAACAGAAAGACTGAGACCTTATCTTAGGGTTTTAGAACATTTACCTCTCCCTACAATGTACTGACAGATTAATAGTGTTACTGTATATAAGAATCTGTTAAAACTATTAAGAATCGCAAGGCTCAGACCCAATTTAAAAAGGAATCCTTAAGGAAACCCAAAGGCAACTGAGACAAACAAAAGAACCAAAAAAGAAATTTTTGCCAATGAAACTTGCAGTTACAGGAAACAATAATATGCTCTAACTCCTACTCAGTAAACATAAGACCTAAAGTCAAAACTCTATTTGCCTCACTTGCCTTTACCTGATTTGTTATGTCTGGCTTTCAATAATAAATCATAAAGTGTGCTAAAGGGGAAAAACAATCTGAAGATCAGGGCAATTTCATACTCAGACTCTGATTTGTAAGAGATGTTGGAATGATCAAATGAAAGACTTAAATAATTTGCTAAGAACTCTAAAGGAAAGACTGGACATCATACAAAAACTGATGGGTAGGAGCTGACATGAGTAAGATTCTGGAGTAGGACACATCTGGCTCCTAGCCCCCTTAGACCAGTGAAAATGGGTAAAATTTGTCAGAATTAACTTCCCCCAAACCTGGGAGACCATCAAGGCTTGACAATTCATCAACTAATGTGAAAATAGGAGGGAAAAAATCTAAGGCAGTTTGAGAGCCACAGGATACATTTATTGTTCTGGCTGCCTCCCCCTCCCTAAGTTCTGCAGGGTAGTTTGGATGACCACAATAGTGGTCCATGCGTATACAAGTGAGGGTCCCACAGTGGGTGCTCCTTAATTAAAATTTGGATGTCTTTGTACATCAGCCCCAATTGCCTCTTTGGAACGCTGAATCAGGGGCCATATCTGGATCCCATAACATGGAATTTGCTTGTGACTGAGAAGTGGTACAGAAAAGTATATATTAATTTCCATTAGGAAAATAGTTGAATAAATCATCAACAATTTCTAGCAAATTGAATGTAACTACATATTTAAAAAGATTGCATATCATGTCCAACTTAGAATTATTTGAGGAATGTAAGAATGGTTCAACATAAGAAACAAATTCAAAGTAATATACCACATTAATACTTGGAGGAAAATTTACATTATGATATCAATTGATGTAAAAAGGAATTTGTCAAAATACAATGCTATTTTATGATAAAATCACTTGGTAAAATAAGGATAGATGGCAACTTCCTCAGTAGGATAAATGGCACCTATGAAAAGCCACAGCTATCATTATGCTGTATAGTGAAAGCCTGAAGGCCTTCCAATTGAGGTTAAGAACAGGACAAGAATGTCTGCTTTACCCAATGGTAAAAGAAAGTCCTTTGGATACATGCCACAACACAGAATGAATGAATTACAGTGAAATAAGCCAGACCCAAAAATATACACATAGTATAATCTCACTTATATGAAATGTTTAGAATAAACAAATTAACAGAGACAACTAGTAGATTGCAGGTTATCAGGGGCAGAGTTGTGAGGGAAATGGGGATTTATTGCTAAATCAATGCAGTATTTCTGGTTGAGGTGATACAAAGGTTTGATAACGGATCCTAGTGATGGTAGCACCATATTGAGAATATAATACATATCTTTGAGTTAGATCCTGGAAATTGGTTAAATTTTAAATTATGTATATATTTTTATAATAAAAAGGCAGAAAATCAGAGGGGGGGCATGTAAATAGAAAGATGGTTACTCAAAAATAGAATCAAGAAGAAATGCTAGATATTAAAAAAACTGTAAAAAATAAATAATGCCTTTAATGGGATCATCAGATAATTGGACATGGTCAAGGAAATTATCTGTAAACATGAACATATCTCAATTGAAACTTCTCAAACTGCAAAGCAAATACAAGAACACTTAAATATGCAACAGAATATTGAAGAACTGTGGGGCAATAACAAAAGTTTTAATATATCTGTAATGGGAAAAACCAGAAAGAGAAACAGATAGGGAGTGGAAATATTAATGGCTGAGAATTTTTGAAAATTTCTGACAGAAACTAAATCACAGATCCAGGAAGCTCAAAGGACACCAAACATGACAAATATTTTAAAATTTTATTTTTAAATATTTTATTATATTAAACCTGATAAAATTCTAAAGCAAAGAGAAAGTCTTGTAAAAAGTCAGAATTGAAAAAAACAACTTGTATATACAGTGAAAAATAAAGGTGTAGATGTGAGCACTGTGTTATTTATGTGATTTTTCTATAAACCAATAATTTATCTAATTTAAAACATTTAAAATTTAGAACGTATTTCCAAGGCCTATGTATTTTATTTAAATGAGGTAATCTATGTAAATTGCTTCACATAGTGTTCAGAAGATAAAATCTGTGAATAAATGCTGGATTCCTGTTAAAGAATAGTACAATTATAAAAAAGTGCTATCATCAATTGTAATAAATGTTGCATACAAATGTTAGGTGTTGGTGTTGAGGTGGTATATGGGAATAATGTATTTTATGCATGATTGCTCTGTAAACCCACAATTTCTCTTATAAAAGAAATTATAAAAAGGCAAGAGGATGTCAAATAATATAACATGCTAACCCTAATCAAAAGAGCATGGGAGATTGTGGGAACTTGGCTGATGGGGTAGGCAGATAAAGCTCAGCTCTCACTAAAACAACTGAGTGGAACCCATGGGCTGCCTTGGTGACCTGTTTTGGGGTACAGCAGACCAGGACACTGCTTCACAACTCCCAAGAGAGTCAGGGACAGAGAAGAAGAGACTGAAAGAGCAAGCTGTGAGTGATTCATCCTCCAGGTCAGTCCTCCAGGAAGGGCTCCCTTCTCCCACCCCACCCCCGAGAAATTGAGTGAGGGTAAAACTCCTGGCAAGTTGTATCTGACTGAGAGAAGAGCAGACCTCTTCCTCCCTGCCAGCTCCTTTAGATATATATAGAGTGGGAGGATGCTCTGGATCATCTAGGACAGTACTGGAAAGATAAGGAAACCTAAGAAAAATCTTGAGTTTCTCACCCTGTGGCTGGTAGCAGCACATATACCCCACACTCAGGACAAAGAGCTTAGGGGAGCTGCCAGCTCCCTCCTCCAAATGGAGTGTGAAGACAAACTCCCTGGGAGGAGGAGTGGTCTGGTAGGGGGGAAGAGTGGTTTCTCTGCAGTTAGTTTAGCCAGCTGAGTCCCCTTTGGGTGTCAGAAGGGGCTCTGACACAATAAGGATAGGGGAAGAGAATCTTCTCAGGCAGGCAGTCACACCCAGCAGTTTAGGTAAAGGGAGGAATTACATCAGAAAGGACATAGAGATAAAAGACTGATCAGCAGGACTGCAGGGAATCTGATAGACTCATTAAACTAAGGAGACAGATTAGCTGAGTAGAATTCCTGCCTAGCATATGCAAGGTCCCTGGTTTCATTCCAGGCTCTTCTTTGAGAAGTGATCCGCCTGTTCATCAGGCAACCAGTTGAAATTTTATGACAGGGAATATATTGACATTCTCTTTGTATTAGTTTTTCTTGGATCCCTTATTTTTTTAAAAAGTTCCTTTTTTATTTTCCTTATTTTACTCACTAAAAGCTGGCTTAAAACCTGCAGAGGACAGGCTGTAGTGTGATTAATTACTGAATAGCAGCAGCTTGAGAAGATACTTAGGGGTCCAAGAAAGAAGGCTGTCTTTCCATGATTATCCTTGGGTTTTTTTTTATCTTTTTTTAATGCATTCTCCCTTTTCTAAAAATAAAGAGCAGCTGCTGTCTTATTTCTTATCATTGTATTTACCCTTCCTTTGTTTCTCTGTTTGTTTGTTTTTTCTTTTTTCTTTTGTATACCAAATTTTCTCTACCTACCCTATTTCTTTTCTCTCCTTCATCTTTATATTATCTATTTTCACTCGTTTTTTCATTCCACCTCTTTTTGCTTGGTCTTGAATTTTTCATGTTTTATTCCTCTTTCTCTCTCCTACTTTGTTTCTTACTTTTTTTTCTTTCTTTCTCTCATTTCCTTTTTCTTTTCTCCTCTTCACATCATTCTGGCCTTTCAATTTATTCTATATTTTTCCCTATTCTGTTTCTTATTTCATTGTTTCTATTCCACTTTTCTAAATTTATTCCTCTGTACTTCTTAGTCATGTTAATTATTCAATTTCCTAGGTCTTGTATGGCTCCTCTCCTACATTTTACTATTATTACTATTATTCTTTTCCTCTTTCTATTTCTTCCAATTTCTCTGGACCTAACTTTTTTTTTCCAAGGGAGCATAGACAATAGCAAGGAAATAGAATATGAGGAATGAAGTTTTCAAAGTGAAACACTACCACACTCAAACAACAAAATAAAACCATAGAGTAGAGAAAGAAGCTAATCAACTGAAAAAAACTATCAAGACAAACAGATGCCTAGATACCAAGAAAAAATTACAAGCCATACTAACAAACAGGAAGACATGGTCAAGTCCAATGAACAAACTAAAAACGAGGAGGAGATCCAGATCTTGGAACAACTAATCAGATATGTTCAAAAATATATCATAAATCAATTTAATGAAGAGAAGGGAGAGATTAAGGATATTAAAATGATACTGGGAGAACATTCTGAAGATATTATAAATATACATTAAGAGAAAACAGATAAGATAGTGATGAATGGAACAATTCAAGGAATCAAAAATACACTGAAAGCACATAATAGCAGATTTGAACAGGCAGAGGAAAGAATCAGTGATGTGGAAATCAAAAAGATAGCAGAAAACATAGATAAAAAGATAGAAGAAAATCCACCAGGGACTTAGAGATTTGAATGACAACACAAAATGTACAAGCATATGCATTATAGGCATCCCAGAGGGGGAAGAGAAGGGAAAGAGGACAGAAGGACTGTTGGAGGAAATAATGGCTGAAAACTTCCCAACCCTTTTGAGGGAGATGGATGTACACATCCAGGAAGCACAGTGCACAACAAACAGTGTAAATCCTAATAGGCCTATTCCAAGACATATGCTTGTCAAATTTTCCAATGTTCAAGACAAAGAGAGGATACTGAAGGCAGCAAGAGAAAATAGAACCATAACATAGAAGGGAAGCTTGATAAGATTAAGTGCTGATTTCTCATTTGAAACCATGGAGGCAAGAAGGCTGTGGTATGACATAGTTAAGGTGCTAAAAGAAAAAAAACTTCCAGCCAAGAATTCTCTAACCAGCAAAGCTGGCATTCAAAAATGAAGGGGAATTCAAAATATTCACAGATAAGCAGAAATTAAAAGAATATGTTAATAAGAAACCTGCACACCACGAAATACTAAAGGGAGTTCTGCAAGTTGAAAGGAGAAAAACAAGAGAGAGAGTTGGGGGAGAGTGTAAGAAGAATTAAAAAGACAAGAAGAGATATTTTAAAAAAACATATGACATACATAAACCCAAAGAAAATATGACTAATGTAAGTAATTTCTGGACAGTAATAGCATTGAATGTTAATGGATTAAACTCACCAGTCAAGAGACACAGATTGGCAGAATGGATAAGGAAATAAGACCCATGTATATGCTGTCTACAAAAAACTCACCTTAGACCCAGGGAGGAGAAAACGATGAATCTACAATTATAGTGGTGGACATTAATACACCATTATCACCATTAGAAAGAACATTTTGAAAAGAATCAATAAAGAAACTAAGCCTTCTAATAATACATTAGAGAATCTGGCCCTAATAGACCTATACAGAACATTACACCCAAATACAATGCCATATACATTTTTCTCAAGTGCACATGGATCATTTTCCAGGATATACCACATGCTAAGCCACAGAACAACTCTCAATGAATTCACAAAGATGGAAATTATACAAAGTAATTCCTCTGACCCCAATGGAATGAAGGTGGAAGTCAATAAGTGACAGAGAAGCAGATTAGGCACAAAGATATGAAATTAAAAAACACAGTTTTAGAAAATCAGTGGGTCAAGGAGAAAATTGCAAAAGAAATCAGTAACTACCTTGAAATGAATGAAAATGACAACAAAACATATCAAAACCTATGGGAAGCAGTCAAAGCTGTACTGAGAGGGTAATTCATAGCCATAAATGTCTATATTAAAAATGAAGAGCTAAAATCAAAGACCTAACTGCCCACCTGGAGGAGTTAGATAAAGAACAACAAACTCACTCCAAAAGATGTAGAAAGAAGAAAATAACAAAGATTAGAGAAGAGCTAAATGAAATTAAAATACAAAAGCACTAGAAGAAGTAAGCAAAACCAAAAGCTGGTTCTTTGAAGAGATTAGAACAAAGCTTCTAGAGCTTATATATGAGTTCTGTAAAGTGGCAGATTATAAGATCGAAGTGCAAAAATCAGATGGATTTCTGTACACCAATAATGAGTAGCTTAGGAGGAAATTAAGAAAAATATTCCCATTTACAACAGCAACGAAAAGAATCAAATACCTAGGAATAAATTTAACTAAAGATGTAAATGACTTGTATGCAGAAAACTACACAACACTGTTAAAGGAAACCAAAGAAGACTAAATAAATAGAAGAATATTCCCTGTTTTTGGATAGGAAGACTAAACACGAAGATGTCTATCATATCCAAACTGATTTACAGATTTAGCATAATCCCAATAAAAATTGCCACAGCATTTTTTACTAAATTGGAAATACAAATTATGAAATTTATTGGAATGGCAAGGGGCTCCAAATACCTAAAGACTTATTGAAAAAGAAAAATGAAATCAGAAGAATCACACTATTTGACTTTAAAACATACTACAAAGCTACAGAGGTGAAAACTGCATGGTATTGGCACAAGGATAGACATACTGACCAATGAAACTGAATTGAGAGTTTTCATATAGATGCTCACATATATAGCCAACTGATATTCAACAAGGCCACTGAACCCATTCAACTGGGAGAGAATAAATGATGCTTGGAAAACTGGATATCCATATCCAAAAGACTGAGAGAGCAACACCATCTTACAGCTTATACAAATTTTACTCAAGATGAATCGAAAATCTAAATATAAGAGCCAAGACCATAAAGATCTTGGACGATAATGTAGGGAAGCATCTCCAAGGTCTTGTATTAAAAAATGGTTTCATGAACTTTACACCCAAAACATGATCAATGAAAGAAAAAATAGATAAATGGGACCTCCTCAAAATTAAAAACTTCTGCCCTTCAAAGGAGTTTGCCAAGGAAGTGAAAAGGCAGCTTACTCAATGAGAGAAAATATTTGGTAACAATATGTCTGAAAGAGGCCTAATATCCTGCAGACATAAAGAAATCTTACACCTTGAAAATAAAAGTCAACCCATTTAAAACATGGGTAAGTGATTTGAATAGACACTTTTCCAGAGAGAAATGCAAATGGCTAAAAACACATGAAAAGATACTCAACATCACTAGTTATTAGGGAAATGTAAATCAAAACTACAGTGAAATATCATCTTATACCCATTAGACTGGCAACTATTAAAAAAAGAGAGGGCTAAATGTTTTAGAGAGGATGTGGAGGAATGGGAATCTTTACAACTGCTGGTGAGAATCCAGAATGGTGCAACCATTGTGGAGGACAGTCTGGCATTTCCTCAGGAAGCTAATTATAGTACTAACATATGATATAGCAACCCCACTGCTGGGTATATATCCAGAAGAATTGAAAGCAGGAACACGAACAGATACATGTACAACAATGTTCATAACGGTATTATTCACTCTTACCAAAAGTGTATACAGCCCAAATGTCCATCAACAGATGAATCAAAAAGCAGGCTCTAGCATATACATACAATGGAATATTAGTCATTTGTAAGAAGGAATGCAGTATTAACACATAGGATAACATGGAGGATCCTTGAAAAACTTATGTTGAGTGAATCAAGCCAGGCACTGAAGTACAAATATTACAGGACCTCACTGATATGAATTAAGCAAATTTAACAGACTCACAGAGTTAAGTCTGGAAGATAGGTTTACGGGAGAGAGCAAGGAAGTAGAGGATTGTGAGTGAATGCACATATGGTCAAAATCTATGATAAGGTGGAAAGATGTATTTGTGCAGTGGATGCAAATGACAGTGGTGCAGCGATGCTATTTTGTTGGATGGTGCTAGCCTGTGAGAGGGCTACGATGGGAGGTTTGTGCTGTCCATGGAACTGGGGGGAGGGTTGAGGGAGAAAGCAGATGAAATCTGGGTATTTGTGGGTATGTGGTTGAAACTACAATGTTGAGGATGTTTTGGGGGCAGATATGGCAGGGATGGGTTATTGGTTTAAGTTGCTGGACATGGGGACATGCAGGACAGGGCACACCTTGGGCAGGATTCTAAGGAGTATGTGTGTGTTCATCCTGTCATAGTTTATTGTATCAGTGGGTAGAGACTCACACAATGAATGGGAAGTTTTTGGAGTCCCACCCTGCATAGTCCTCCTATGTTCTCAAATACAGGGACGGGAATATCTCGAGAGCATAGGCAGTGCCTAATAGGGGAGAACAAGCCAGTATGTCAAGCCCTCAGTGTTGTTGCAAGTAACTATGGATCTTGTTTTTCAAGGAATGAAGCTTTGTGGTTGCTGTTGGTCCCAAGGGGAAGGGGAAAGACAAATAGAATAGATGGGACTTGAGTCATTTTTGAAGCATTGGAATTGTTCTCCACAATCTTGCAATGATGGATACAGGCTGTGTTAAATTTTGTCAACATTTGTGAAAGAGTATGGACCAAAATGTAAACCATAATGTAAATCATTGACCATGGTTAGTATCAATATTTCAATATTTGTACAACAATTGTAACAAATGTAACAACCACATGTAAAATGTTATTAATAGGGGAAAGGGGAAAAGGGGAGGATATTGGGTATACAGGAATCTATTCTTTATGTGACTTTTCTGTAACTTAAGTCTTCTTTGAAGCTAAAAAGTCAAAAATAAGACACTGAGTAAATAAATGGAAGAAAATGTCACTGTACATACAAGACAACAGAACTTACAGTAATAAAAGACATAATGCCAATTTTTTTTAATTTTATTTTTTATTCTTTTTTATTATTTCAAATTTTTTTAGTTATTGTATTTTATTTGTCATTTTAAAACTGTCATTATTATTTCATTCTCTTTTTAGGTTTATTCAGTTAAATTTGTTGGCTTCATTTTTGAAGAAATTTTGGATCACAGAAACTTTACAACTCTGGCAGGGAAGGATTACTGGTGTGGGGTGTCAGTGATGGGGAATGCATGGGAGGTGGTTCACCTGGGGCATACCTATAAGACATATGAATGACTTCAAGAGTTCATGGGACATTGTCACTGTGAGTGGAGACACACACAATAACCAAAAGAATATCCAATTCCCATCCTAGGGAGTTCTGCCACATTATCTAATGGTACAGCAAGAATCCACCGAGTAGAAAGGCAGTGGCTAGTGAAGAAGGATGGACCTTTGATGATGCCTGGATATCCTGGGGATGAGCCTCCTTAACACTGAGGGATTACTACCAGGCACCAACTAGGAATGCAACTGGAAAAAGACCTTGACCAAATGAGGGAAAGGTTAAAGACAAATGAGTTTATATGGCTAAGAGACTTCAAAATGAGTCAAGAGGAAATTCTAGAGCTAATGCTTATGCAAATCTCAGCAAGATCTCATTGAATGCCACAATAATTATTACCTCAAATAGCAGGGCTCCTGAAGGCTCTGGAGACATCTCAGGAGTTTGCTGCCCTGCCAATAGGCAGGGCTGACAGCTCAGGAGTTTGGTGCCCTACCAGTGGACCCTATTTTGGAATTTATGCTCCCCAATGTGAAAGAGACAGACTCACTTGTGGTTTCCCTACACAGGGCTCTAATTAAAACTATAGAGATTCGGAGACAAGATGGCATTGGTTTAGGAGGGTACTCATTGACTGGCTCTCTGGGGATGGCCGATTGTGGATGGGGTCCTGCCCGAGGGTCTGTGCTATGGGCACACAGAGCGAGAAGCTTGGGTCATCTAGAAGCAAGCAGATCAACGGTGTGGAGCAATTGGTGGAGATTCATAACATAGAAAGAAGCAAGGAAACAAAATAAGAAGAAAAATTGTCAAAGTGAAAACCTAACACACACACAGAACCACCAGCTAAATAAAACTCCACAGGAGAGAGAGAAGTTAATCAACTGAATAAACCCAGCAAGATAAAATGATGACTAGAGGGCAAAAAAAAAAAATTACAAACCACAAAGAGAAACAGGAAGACATGGACCACTCCAAAGAACAAACTAAAAACCAGGAATATATGAAGAACATCGAACAACTAATAAAAGATTCCCAAACAAATATCATGAACCAAGTTAATGAAGTGAAAGAAGAGATTAAGGATATAAAGAGGACACTGGGAGAACATACTGAAGAAATTGTAAACATACACAAGAAGATAAGTGATATGATGGTGAACAATGGGACAATCCAAGAAATCAAAAAGATGCTGGATTCACATAACAGCAGATTTGAACAGGCAGAAGAAAGAATTAGTGACATGGAAGACAATACAGCTGAAAGCAAACAGATAGTGTAGAACAGATAGACAAAAAAATAGAAAAAATCCAGCAGGGACTCAGGGAATTAACTGACAACACAAATCGCACAAACATACACATTATGGGCATCCCAGAAGGAGAAGAGAAGGGAAAGGGAACAGAAGGAGTGTGGAAGGAAATAATGTCTGAAAACTTCCCAACACTATTGAGAGAGATGGATGTACAGATCCAGGAAGCAAAGCATACCCCAAACAGTATAAATCCCAATGGGCCAACTCCAAGACATACTTGTCACAATGTCCAATGCTCAAGACAAAGAGAAAATGCTTAAGGCAGCAAGAGAAAAGAAAACCATCACATACAAGGGAAGCACAATAAGATTAAGTGCTGATCTCTCATCTGAAACTATGGAGGCAAGAAGACAGTAGTATGACACAGTCAAAGTATTAAAAGAAAAAAACTTCGAGCCATGATTTCTCTATCCAGCAAAACTGGCATTCAAAAATGATGGAGAGTTCAAAATAGTCACAGAAAAACAGAAATTAAGAGAGTATGTAAATAAGAAACCGGCACTTCAAGAAATATTAAAGGAAGTTCTACAAGTTGAAAGGAAAAATCAAGGGAAAGAGAGTTGGAGGAGAGTTTAAAAACAATTAAAAACACAAAAACAGAAACAAAAAAACATATGACATACATTTATCCAAAGAAAATATGGCTGAAGTAAGAAACTCGTTGTGAGTAATAACGCTGAATGTTAATGATTAAATTCACTACTCAAGAGAAACAGATTGGCAGAATGGATAAAGAAATATGATCCATCTATATGTTGTCTACAAGAAACCCACCTTTGACCCAGGGATTCAAAGAGGCTGATTGTAAATGGCTGGAAAACCATTTTACAAGCTAACAATAGCCAAAAAAGGGCAAGAGTAGCTATTCCAATATCAAACAAAATAGACTTTAAATGCAAAACTACTGTAAGAGATAAAGATAGACACTATATTAGTAAAAGGGGTAATCCCTCAAGAAGAGAGAACAATCATAAACATTTACACACTTAATTGGGGTGTCTCAAAATATGTTAGGCAAACTCTGGAAGAGTTAAGTGGAGAAATAAATACCTCTACAATTATAGCGGGGGGCTTTAATACACCATTATCATCATTAGACAGAGAATCAACAAAGAAACAAAGACTCTCAACAATACATTAGAGGACCTAGACTTAATAGACAAATACAGAACACTACACCCAAATACAGCAGGATTTACTTTCTTCTCGAGTCCACATGAATCATACTCCAAGATAGACCACATATTAGGCCACAGAAAAATTCTGAATGAATTCAGCAAGATTGAGATTATACAAAGTAATTTCTGTGATCACAATGGAATAACATTGGAAGTCACTAAGGGCCAGAGAGACAGGTTAGGCACAAGGACATGGAAGATAAACAACACACTCTTAGACAAACAGTGGGTCAAAGAGGAAATCTCAAAAGAAATCAGTAACTACCTTGAAATTAATGAAAATGACAACAGAACATATCAAAACCTATGAGATGCAGCAAAAGCAGTCCTGAGAGGGAAGTTCATAGCATATTACAAAAGAAGAAAGAGCTAAAATTGAAGACCTAACTGCACACTTGTAGGAATTGGAAAAACAACAACAGACTGAACCTAAAGGAAGTAGAAAGAAGGAAATAACAAAGATTAGTGCAGAACTAAATGAAATAAAGAATAAGAAAGCACTAGAAAAAATAAACAAAACCAAAAGCTGGTTCTTCAAGAATATCAATAAAATTGACAAACCCTTAGCCAGACTAACAAAGAAAAAAAGAGAACAGATGCAAATACACAAAATAAAGAATGAGCAAGGGGATATTACTACTGACCCCACAGAAATAAAGAGTATCATAAGAGGATACTTTCAAAAATTATATGCCAACAAGAATGATAATTTAGAGGAAATTGACAAGTTTCTAGAAACACACAAACAAACTACATTGATGAAAGAAGAAATTGATGAACTCAACAGTCCAATTACAGGTAAAGAGATAGAATCAGTGATCAAAAACATCCCAACTAAGAAGAGCCCATGACCAGATGGCTTCACAGCTGAATTCTACCAAACATTCCGGAAAGAGCTAACACCAATTCTACTTAAGGTCTTCCGAAAAATAGAAGTAGAAGGAATATTGCCTACTTCATTCTATGATGCCCAACATTACCCTAATACCAAAACCAAACAAAGATACCACTAGAAAGAAAACTACAGACCAATTTTTCTAATGAACCTAGATGCTAAAATCCTCAACAAAATACTTGCTAATCTCATTCAACAACATATCAAAAGGATTATACACCATGAACAAGTGGGTTTCATCCCAGGTATGCAAGGGTGGTTCAATATAAGAAAATCAATCAATGTAATACACCACATAAACAGAATGAAAGAAAAAAATCACATGATCATCTCTATAGATGCAGAAAAAGCATTCGGCCAAATACAGCACTCTTCCCTGATAAAAACACTGCAAAAGATAGGAATAGAAGGAAATTTTCTGATATGATAAAGAGTATATATGAAAAACCCAAAGCTAACATCATCTTCAATGGTGAAATCCTAAAAGCCTTCCCTCTGAGATCAGGAACAAGACAAGGATGCCCACTATCATCACTCCTATTTAACATCATCTTAGAAGTACCTGCTCGAGCACTGAGGCAAGAAAAGGATATAAAAGGCATCCAAATTGGAAAAGAAGAAGTAATACTTTCATTATTTGCAGATGACATGATCCTATACGTAGAAAGCCCAGAGAAATCTAAAACAAAGCTTCTAGAACTTATAAAGGAGTTCAGTAATGTCACAGGCTATAAGATCAATGCTCAAAAATCAGTAACATTTCTGTACACCAATAACAAGCAATTGGAGGAGGAAATTAAGAAAAAAATGCTGTTTACAATAGTAACTAACAGAATCAAATACCTAGGTATAAATTTAACTAAAGATGTAAAGGACTTATATACAGAAAACTACACAATCCTGTTAAAGGAAATCAAAGAAGACTTAAATAAATGGAAAATATTTCCTGTTAATGGATAGGAAGACTAAACATCATCAAGATGTCTATCCTACCCAAACTAATCTACAGATTTAATACAATCCCAATAAAAATCAACACTATATTTTTTAAGGGACTGGAAAAACTAACCACAAAATATATGGTAAGATAAGAAGCCCCAAATTGCCAAAGACATATTGAAAAAGAGAAATGAAGTTGGAGTTATCACATTACCGGACTTTAAAACATACTACAAAGCTACAGTGATCAAAACTGCATGGTATTGGCACAAGGATAGACCTACTGACCAATGGAATCAAATTGAGAGTTCTGATATATATCCTCACATATACAGTCATCTGATATTCTACAAGGCTACCAAGCCCACTCAGTTGGGAGAGATTGGCCTCTTTAACAAGTGGTGCTTTGGAGAACTGGATATCCATATCCAAAAGAATGAGAGAAGAATACCATCCCACACCTTATACAAAAATCAACTCAAGATGGATCAAAGATCTAAATAT
>JAKSZT010013614.1:178284-192690 GCA_026826555.1 Tolypeutes matacus | reverse complement strand
TAGGAAATGGTTTCATGAACTTCACAGCCAAAGCATGAGCAGCAAGAGGAAAAATAGATAAATGAGATCTCCTCAAAATTAAAAACTTCTGCATCTCAAAGGACGTTATTAAGAAAATAAAAAGGCAGCCTACCCAATGGGAGAAAATATTTGGCAACCATATATCTGATAGGATCCTAATGTCCTGCATATATAAAGAAATCATACACATCGAAAATAAAAAGACAAACCTTTTAAGGAATGGGCAAGTGACCTGAAAAGGCACTTCTCCAAGGAAGAAATACAAATGGGTAAAAAGCACATGACAAATGCTCGCTATCATTAGCTGTTAGGGAAATGCAAATCAAAACTATAATGAGATACCATCTTACACCCATCAGAATGGCAGCTATTGAAAAAACAGCAGACTCTAAGTGTTGGAGAGGATGTGGAGGAATAGGAACCATCATCCAGTGCTCGTGGGATTGTGGAATGTTCCAGCCACTGTGGAGGACAGTTTGGTGATTCCTCAGAAAACTAACAATAGATCTTCCACATGATCCAGCGATTCCACTGCTGGGTATATATCCAGAAGAATTGAAAGCAAAGACACGCACAGATATATGCACACCAATGTCCATAGCAGCATTGTTCACCATTTCCAAAATTTGGAATCAGCCCTGGTGCCCATCAACAGATGAATGGATAAACAAAATGTGGTACATACATACAATGGAATATTATTCAGGTGTAAGAAGGGATAAAGTGCTAACACATAGATTAACATGGATGAATCTTGAACACCTTATGTTGACTGAAGCAAGCCAGGCATTGAAGGATGAACAATATGTGACCTCATTGATTTGAACTGAGGAAAGTGAGCAGTATCTGAGAACCATTGTCTGATAGATACGTTAACAATGGAGATAAAGAGAAGAGTAGGCTTTGAGCCATCAAGCTTATGGAGATAATCTATGGTAAAGGGATAGAGTATAGTTGCATATTGAAGGACAGATGGGTAGTGATATTACTTTGGGGGTGCAGGGTTGACAGGTGGGTAGATTAGGATGGGCAGGTTGGAATACCCAGGGCATGTAACTATGAATCTTGTAATGCCATGTGTCATGACAGGGGAGTGTCATATGCCCCAGGGGGATGGGGAGGAAGGAACAGTTAAGTTTGAAAGGGGTATTTAGCGGTCATGGGAAAGGTTTTTCATTACCTTACAGTAATGGACACAGGACATGGTAAATATCATCAAAAATTATTAAACTGTACCATCTAAATTGTAAAAAAAATAAATAAATAAAACTATAGTTTTATTTATAAACCTATACGTCCGAGAGACTTCCATGTGTCACCCGAGTCTTGAATCTCAACAGAGTTGCAAAACCATTGTTAAGTTCATTGGACTCACCCAGGACAAATAACAAGGAAATGATGATGGACAATGACCATCCCAAGGAACAGTCAGTGTCTACAACTGAAAGCAAGATAGTCTTATCCATCTGCCCCATGGGATATAAGCTCATCTCAATTAGAGGCTGAGTCTGCATCACTATCCTCAGGATTGGGGAATGAATGATTGACTAGAGTAGACTTACTCTTATTCTACTATAGACTTATTGTTATTCTAGCAATGAAAAAACATTTATCATTGATATGGAAGTAGTGCCCACTGGAGGTTCTGAGGGAAGGGAGATGGAAAAATAGATGAAATATGGAAGCACTTTTGGGACAATGTAATTGTTGGAAATGATGTTGCAATGACAGATACAGGCCATAATATATATTGTCATAACTTACAAAATTGTGTGGAAGAGAGTTTAAACTATAATGTAGGGAAATGTATGTGGCTCACGTGATTGGGCTCCCATTTACCATGTGGGAGATCCAGGGTTCGATTCCCGGGACATACGGGTGAAAGGCAAGCTGGCTCGTGTGGCGAGCTGGCCTGAGCAGAGAGATGGCTGGTGCAGAGAGCTAGTGCAGCAAGATGATGCAACAAAAAAAGACACAGAGGAGAGAAAATAAAAGGAGCTGACATGGTGCAAGCAATTGAGCACCTCTCTACAGAAGGTCCCAGGACCAGTTCCCAGTGCCACCTAAAGGAAAGACAAGCAGAGAAGAAAACACAGTGGACAGATTGTGAGTGCAAAACAATGAGGGGGGTGGGGTGGGATTAAATAAATAAAAATAAATCTTAAAAAAATAAAACAAAACTATAATGTAAACTATAATCCACACTTGTGGCAATGCTCCAATATGTGTTAATTAATTTTAACAAATATACCACACTAATGAAGGTTGTTGTTAATGTGAAAAAGTGTGAAGAGGTAGGTAGTGAGGCATAAGGGTTGCCCCTACATTTTTTATGTAACATTTATGTGATCTAAGTATCCTTAAAAATTTTTGAAGAAGTAATAAAAAGAAAAGGCAAAGAGAAAAATTAGTGTACTGACTGGGGTAATTGATCCTGGCTATCAAAGGGAAATACAATTACACCTACACAAAGAACTTAAAGAAGAGTTTGCCTGAAGTACAGGAGATCTCCTAGAGTGTCTATTAGTACTGCTATTCCCTTTGATTAAAGTCAATGGAAAATTGCGACAACCCAATCCAAGCAGGACTAACAATGGTCTAGGATCTTCAGGAATGAATGATTGGGTCACTCCACCAAGCAAAGAACCATCGCCAGCTGAGGTGCTTGCTGAGGGCAAAAGGAATATGGAATAGGTAGTGGAAGAAGGTAGTCATAAATATGAACTTTAATCACGTGCTGAGTTACAGAAATGGGAACTTTAACGGTCATGAATAGTTCTTCCCTGCTTTGTTACGAGTATGTTTGTATATGTAGATAAAATAAATATCTTTGTTTTCTTCACTAACCTTTTCCCTTATCATATGACATAAGTTGTATTCTTGCCTAGTATTTAAGGATATGAAGTTTAAGAGTGATTATTATCCAATGACTTGCACCTTATTCTGGAGGAAATTATGTGTTTACAGTTGTATAGAATGAATACAGATCTTAAAAAAGATCAGATATCATATACATTACCTATAACTTAATCAAATATTACTGTATCATACAGTGAATTTTGAAAAGAATATTTGCACTTATTTCCAGGTTCTCTTTAGGGCCTTATTCACCTCTTTGTCCCTCAAACTGAAGATCATGGAATTGAGCATGGGTATCAGCAATGTAAAACTTACAGAGGCCATTTTATCATTATCAAAAGATTGACTGGCTTTGGGCTGCACCTTCATAAAGAATAGAGTTCCATTTAACACCACCACCATGTTCAGGTGGGATCCACACGTGGAAAAGCCTTGTGCCTGCCCTCTGCACACTTCATCAATAAGGATGGATGTAAGGATCAACATGTAGCACACAAGGCTCATCAGAATAGATGGCACTAAACAAAAAGCTGAAAAGATTATTATTAATTTAACTTGATGTGTGTTTGAGCAGAACCAAGATATAAAGGGCAGATTATCACAGTAGAAGTGCTTGATTACATTATAGCCACAAAATGATAATTTGAAAATTTTTATGATGATCAGTAGAAACATAAAAATACTGCAGTGATATGTTATTTCCAGCAAGTGACATGCTCTTTGTGACATGAATATGTAGTGTAGAGGGTTATAGATGGCCACATCATGGACATAGACCATTGCTGATAGAGTTTGAAGTTCTTTTTTTGAATCTCAAAAGCTTATGTTCTTAAACTAATCTCTCTCACGTGGTTTGCAACCCTTTGATTGCATTAGCTTTACTTTATATCACTTGATTAGATTTCTTTTGATTGGACAATATCAATGAGGTATGACTCATTACCTTCTTGCTGAGTTCTGTATAAAAGGAGACGCAGAAAGAGAGACACAGAATGAAAAGAAGCTACCATGTTGCTCCTGCCATGTGAGAGCGAGGTCTGAGGGAAACAGAGTTTCCCTGAGAGGTGAGAGATCCCTGAGTCTGGTTCCTGCAGAGCACAGAGGCACCAAAAGAGGCCCTGGAGAGGCTGGGCCCATGGAGCAGTTTAAGGTTGAGAAGAGAAACCCTGCCATTTGCCTGATCATTCACAAGTAAACTCCAGGAGATGGTTAACCTTGAGGGAAGGCAGGAACCTTGGTACAGATTGCCCACCATCTTGCCTCACCATTTGGAAAAATGCTATCATCACCAGTAGCAGAATTTGTTAAGAAAATATCTCTGATGGTGCCCTGATTTGGACATTTCATGGCCTCAGAACTATATGCTTTTACTCCAAATAATTCCCTTTTATAAAAGCCAACTCATTTCTGGCACTATGCATTGGCAGCCCTGTAGCAAACTAAGATGCTGGCAAAAAAAAAAAAAATTCAGTAGTTTCACTTAAAGAAGGTGATTTGGGTAGCACACCAATGAAAGGAGACTGTATGTTGATCTCCAAGAAAATTAAATAGCATTTTGGGGTCCACAGCTTTGGAATAAACAAGATTAGTGGAGGCCAGATGTCTGAGAAAAAAATACATGGATGTGGGTAACCTGGAGTCTATTATGGTAAGAATGACCAAGCCCAGGTTACCTACAATTATGCCTATGTAAACAATGAGAAATAGCCCAAATAATGGAATTGGCAGCTCAGGGACATCAGTGTTTCCCATTAGAAGCAATTCATTCATAATTGTTAGATTGAGTTTATCCATCCTTTCCTTTAAGAAACCTATTCTTAGAAAAGATATAGAATGATGATTTACACTCATTACTTTCATTACATATATAAATTTATAATATTTATATAACATTTATATTAAATATATATGTTTAAATTATTTATAGTTTTTATATTTGCATATAAATATATGATATATAGATCTCATCACTTTGCCTTTCACAAATTTCACCTGATTGGATGAGACATCTCTTATTGTTGAAGACAGTCTCCTCAGGTGTCTGTAGTTGTAATCAATCATATATATAATCAATTTACATATCACTTAAGTCCATGAAATATCCTCACATTAACAGTTAGGCTAGTGTTTTCTTGGCCAAACAATTGGCACCATTGAGGCAAAATTGACACATAAACCCAGCAATCACAGTCTACCACTTGTCAAGTTGTCAGCCATCTAAAATACAGTAACAGACATTTTTTAATGTAATAATATTTACTATCCTGTGTAAAAGTGGAAATGAATTAAATCACTCCAGGATGGGGTGGAGGTCATTGGGTAATATTCAATGTTAAAATTGTTGTCCTATAACTTAAATTTTACAACATGAAATGAAAACAACTTATGTCATATGATAAGGGGATAAGATAGGGAAGGAAAAACAAAGATATTTGCTTTTTGTACATATACAAACATATTCATGACAAAATAAGGAAAATATTCATAACAATTACAGTCTTCCTTTCTGTTACTTTCACATGGCCATAGTTCATATTTATCACTACCTTCTTCCACTACCCATTCCAAGGTCCCTTTACCCTCAGCAAGCGCTTCAGACATCCGTGTTTCTTTCCCTGGTGGAGTGACCCTAACCGTGATTCCTTGATTTGCACATTTCAGAAGTTTCTAGGTGGTCCTGCCTGAATTCAGTTGTTGCAGTTTTCCATTAACTTTAATCATAGATCATGGCAGTACTAAGAGAAGCCCTAGGGAATATCTTGTATTCCAGGCAAACTCTTCTTTACCTCCATTGTGGCAGCTTGAAGCTTTTGTGCACCCCAGAAAATCCTATTATTAAAGCTAATGCATTCCTGTGCATGTTAACCTATTGTATTGTAGGTGGGAACTTTTGAATAACTTACTGCAGTTAAGGGCTTTTTATACGTATGTTTAGAGATGCTTTAGCTTTCTTACATTAGATTTACCCTAGGTTGGGTTTCTTATTTTAAAAAATATTTTATTAATGATATATCTCCTTCAATTCTATTTTCTAATTATTTATTACTGTGCTATAGAAATACAGTTGATTATTCTAAATTTATGTATTATCCAACACATTTATTAAATTCATTAATTCTAATAACTGATTTACAGATTTTTTGCTGTGTCCTCAAGCATAACATGTATCACACTGGTAGCAGTTTGTGATTTCATTTCTGTCTTTTACTTTTTATTTCCTTCCTGCCGTACTGAAATTCACAGAATGTACAAAGCATATGAATATAAATGTTGCAGTTGTGTTACATTGTTTTGGAATCAGCTTCAGAAGAAAGGAATTTAATGTGTCACTATTACACTAGATAATAAGAATGCCATTTGAATAGTACAGAAATACTGGAATGAAAATTTCAGATATGGGGGTTCATATAGTAGATTTAAACTGCATCAATCTAATGAAAAATAATGCTGAGCTTCTTCTCACAGGGATATTATCATTACTGCATCTCTTTTGTGAAATATTTGATAAAATTTTTAATTGATTTTATTTTTTTCTTCATTTTATTGAGACTTAATATTTCCTTATACATTCCAGATACATGTTCTTTATTAGGCAGATGTTTAGCAAATATTTTGTCCAAATCACTGGCTTTTTTCCACTTTATCTCTGCAGTGTCTTTCATAATGCATACAATTTTTAATGTGATGAAGTACAGTTTATCAGCTTTTTCTCTTATTGTTCACACATTTTGTCTTTTATTTTAAAAACATTGACTAACTCTTGGTTATGCATATGTTGCTCTATGTTATCTCTAGAAGTTTTAAAACCTAAGGTTTTTCAATAATTTCTAATGTTCATATTAAGACAAGTTTAAATATGGTGCAAAGGATTAATCAATGTATTGTGTGTGTGTGTATGTGTGTGTGTGTGGCAAAAGGCTATTCAAATGCACATATATGCGTATATATCTATATGTCATTTTACAAATATTAGTTTGTATTGTGAAAAATTTGATTTTCACCCAAAATTTAAAAAAATAAAAAATAAAAAAGAATTGCTATAATAATAGGGTGGGTTAGGGGTAAATACTTTGGTTAGTAGTAATATTTTGAGGATGCTCTTTAATCATTAGTTAAAAATGTTTTACAGCAATGCAAGGTATTAGTGGTAGGATGAGCTATGACAGCCCTGTATGATGTTATATATGTTTGTTTTGTAACTTCACAACTATTACTATACACTTTTTGTTTATGTGTGTTTTTGTATGAGTGATATACTTCAATAAGCTAAAAAAGGAAATGTTATAGTTGACAAATTATTATGACAATGTAAAAAAACTTCAATATTTTAGAATTAACTACTGTTTACTGAAATGTCTTTTGCAGGACCCAACTGTTACTGGTATTGTTTAAAAGAAACTACACCATTTATAAATTTGGATAAGATTGTATTAAACAAAATTTGTTAATTTGTTTGTTTTTTAAAAAAAGGCTATTCAATTATTTCAGTCTCATTATTTCAAAAGACTATTCTTCCCCAATGGATCTTCCTTGGTGTGACAGTTTGAGATTATTTCTGTGAATCCCAAAAATAAAAAGATTATGTTTGTCGACTAATCTATTCTTCTGGGTCTAACACCCTTTTGATTATATTGGATTCACTAGAGGGGCCTTTTATTAAGTTACTTGATAAAATCAATTTAGGGCTTTTGATTTGACCATGTCAGTAAGGCATGACTCAGGTTGAGTCCCTGCCTCCTTGATGAGCAGATATAAATACACTCACTCAAGAAGACACACGGTATGGGAAAGAGAGTGCTGTCACTTTTCATCTTGGGGATCTGGGGAGAGATGAGCCATTCAGTTGATAGTTTGCAGCTGATATAAAAAGTCCAGAAAGACACAAGCCAAAGGAGAGAGGAAGCCCTGAGACACAAGCCCTATGCCAGCTACAGCTGAGACTGGGACCAAGCTAGATCCATGCATACTCAAGTGGAAGAGAAAGCCCAGGAAGGAGACTGGGCAGAGATCAGAAACTATCGTGATTCAACATGTGGCAACTGACTTTGGTGAGAAGGCAATCTTGAGATGGACTCTTTAGTGCCTTCTAATTGTTAACTTTTACATCAAATAAATATCCTTTATAAAAGCAAACAGATTTCTAGTATTTTGCATCAGCATCCATTTTGCAGACTAACACAATTGGCATCTTTGTTGAAAATCAATTGACTATATTTGAGTGAATCTATCTTTGCATGACCTATTCAATTCCATGGATATTAATATATCATGTCAGCAAAACCACATTCTCTTTTTATTTTTAGTTTTCTGTTAAATTCTGTCATCAGATTAAGTCTTTCAACTTTATTCCTTCTCTAAGTTGTTGTAACTATCTTAGTTCCTTTGCTTTATCTTTTCATTTATAGAATCAGCTTCTCAATTGCTGCAAAAATGCTTGCTTAATTTTAAATAGAGTTGCACTGAATCTATAGGAAAATGGGGGGTTGCAATGGATTGACTGTTTCCAAGTGGTCTGCCCACCAGTATCATCTTTCTTTCTTTCTTTCTTTTTAAATTCAAATTTAATGACCAGAATTCCCTTTGTAACTTAAAATCCATGCATATGAGACCAAGGCACACATGTGTTTTTAAAAAGTTTCCTAGAGTTTCTTATATACATAACAATATATTAGTCTATAGATTATTACTTGAGACCCTCAAGACATGAAAAGATGATATAGTATTCAAAAATTCTGAATTTTAACTCTGCCAGGTCTCTAATATTCTAATGTTCTATCATATAACATGTTGCTGTTACCTATATAATGCTACATCTCTCCTTTTAATATTCTCTATCCCTGAGCTTACAAGGTAATTTTGCATTTGTATTTTATCTCTTCTTTGAAAATCTCATCGATTTTAAATTTATGTCTGCTAAATTAAGTCCATTATTAGTGTAGCACTCTAAATTTTAAAGTCAAATGATTAATTTATATTGATCAATTATAAATTCTGTCACATGTAATGCTTTCATATATTTTAATTTTATGCATTTTACTGGATTTTGAGAAAATTAAGCAGTTTCAAAGCTCATGAAGAGGAAACCTAATTTCAGGGTATTTATATTATTAACCTGTGTCACTTAATTCATAACTATCAGAGCTAGGAATATATCCTTTAATGAATTTCTTTTCCAATTCTATTTCATATATATTTTCCACTGAGGGATCATTTCTTTACCAGAGGTCAAAATTCATACATGCTTTTTTAAATTCTCAAACCATTCACGTTTTCCAAAGAAAATAAACAAATAAAGATATAAATGAACAACTTTTGCTTTTATGTCCCAGAAAAGAGTTAGTGTGTTTTCTCCCTGGGGCATCTCTTGTGGACTTCAAGAATAACTCAAACAGCTAATAGAAGAATCCGAATGCATAATATTCAGAGGAATTGAGTTAATAATTTTGTTCCATATGTAAGAAGAAGGGTTTTTAATTACTAAAAATATTTTAGAAGCTATAACCCTGATTCTCAAACTATGTGTTTAAAACACATTGATACTACACACTTTAATTATTGAAATTTTATACAGTTGATTCTAGTTAACTCAGTGCTGTATTAAAAAAATGAACTGCATGCCTAGACATTCCAAGGAAGATCAAAACCTAAATAAGAATGACTCCATATATGTTTAGGTAAATAGAGATACAATGAGAATTTTGTTTTAATTTTCTTGATGGAAGATGATGGTCAGAAGGACAATAGAAATAAGACTTTTCATTAAATGGAGAGAAATTAGCTGATAAGCAGCCATTGAGTATATGCCACTTTGAGAGCATATAATTTTTTTTCTGACTGAGGAATAATAATTAAATTGAATTTTATTTTACTGGTTAGCTAAATGATCTAGAAAACACTTCAGTTGGTTTGTTTTTAATTTCATGTATTTGCGTGCTTTTTGTATGCTAGATTGTGTTATAAATGAATAAAAATAGCTGAGAAGGTTATTTTGTATTTTTTCTAGGCAAAGATTCCAGAATTCTGGCATGTCACAATAGTATTATAATATGGTTCAGAGAAAATAGTTTATAGTGTGGAGTCAGAGAAATCTGGGCTGGAATCCTGGCTCTATAAATAACTATGTGATCTTTGTCATGTTTTATTTCTAACAGGGCATGAGTTTCCTCATATATACAAGGACTCTAATATTTTGAGCTTCCAAATTTCTATGTGGAAAATGCAACATAATGGACACAAAATTCCCATCCATTAGTAGCCACTGAATAATATCTGGTAGCAGCTATCATAGATTTCTTTCTGGTGAAGTTTGATGTGTATAAAACTGTTCAATGTTGCCTGATATTTTATGTTTTCAGAATATATGAGAGTTGAGGAAATGGTTTTGACTCTTCCAGAAGGATTATGTGTGTTTTTTAAATTCAAGATCTATATATATATATATTTTCTATCCCTATCCTGTTACAGAAAAATCAGCTACACATAAACACAGCCAGTCTAATATCCTCAAATATTACTTAACAGAAATGGCAGAGTGAAGATCAGGTTGATGAAGTTGCTAAATGTCAACATTTTCTCTATCATGTCTCCAGTTCCATGTAGTGAAGTAGATAATTTCTCTAATGCAACATCTTTTTAAATATTATACCTTCATTCATAAATCACTTCCTAATCTATCAGCAGAATCAGAGACATCAACAATCAGGAAATTTTGTCAGTGAGATTTTCAGGGAAGTTAAAGGAAAAATAGTTGTTATTTACTGACATAGCTAAAACAGAATGTAATGAAATGTATGATTTTTTTTGGTTGTCTCTTTTATATATATTTATATTTTTAAAAAGATGCTTAGATTACATAAATGTTACAGGGATTTCCATGTTCCCCACCTCCCACACCTCCCACAACATCCCACATAAACATCTTTCATCAGTGTGGCACATCACCTGCAATGGATATATACATCCTGGGGCTCTGCCACCAAGGATGGACCATAGTTCACATTATAGACCACACACTCTCCCACACAGTTCTGGATGTTATATGCTAATGTAAAATGGCCTATATCTGTCATTGCAATTTCACTCAAGATAACTCCCAAGTCCTGAAAAGGCACCTGTATTACAACTGCTTTTCCCTTCCCTGCCCCAAAAGTGTCCAGTGCCACTGGCTCACCCACACTGTTGTAATTTCTTCCATTGCTTGAATCACATTATGTCTACAACAGAATACCATTAAGTCCACTCTAGTCCATAGCTTTTCCCCCAATACTGAGGAGTTTGGGATGGTGATGTCCACTCCACCTCCAAGTGAGAGGGGGCTTATATCCCATGGATATAGTGGATGGGATTATCCTGACTGCAGCTGCAGGCTCTCTCCATTCCCTGGGATGGCCATTGTCCATCATCGTCCTCTCACTAGGTGACTTGGGTGTGTCCATTGAGCTGTAGAGTAGGAGTTGCAGCTCCATCGAGATTCTAGGCATAGCTGGCACATGGGTAGGCCAGAGGCTCCAGTCTTTGGAAGTACACCTACAAACTCCAGCATCACATATAGGTTTGAATAGAAGGGACTGATGGACCATGTGCAGGGAGGATTTATTTGAATCCAACTCTGTCACTCTCAGGAGCACAAATTTCAAAGTAGAGCCCACTGATAAGACATCAATCTCTGTAGCTATCCCCCCTTATATAGGACCTGGGTGTCTCCAGAGCCCTCAGAAGACCCTCTGTGTGGGGCGGTATCCACTTTGGTGTTCTATGAGATCCTACTGCGGTGTGTGTAAGGGTTACCTCTGGGATAACCTCCTGAATTTCTTTGAAGTCTCTTAGCCACATGAACTCATTTGTCTTTACCTTTTCCCCCTTTTATTCAAGGTCTTTTTCAAGTCATATTGCCAGTTGGCACTTGGTATTAATCCCTCGTTGCCAGGGAGGCTCATCCATGGGAGTCTTGTCCCACGCTGGGGGGAAAGTAATGCATTCATATGCTGAATTTGGCTTAGAGAAAGGCCACATATGAGCAACAAGGAGGCTCTCAGGTGGCAACCCTTAGGCACCCCATAACAGTAGGCTAGGTTTCAATTACAAGAGCAAAGACACATAAGGCTAATCATCAATAACAAGAACCTATCAGTGAACCCTACTCCTTTGCCAGACAGTGCCCCTACACTTGGGGGACTGTTGCTGCTCCCTTGGAGAATGTGGCAGAACTTTCCAGGATGGGAATTCAGTATTCCCTCATTTATTGACTGATTGTCTACCCACTGTGACCATGCACCACCCCTTGATCATTTAAACAATTTTATATGTCTTTCATGTATATTCAGGTGAACTTCCTCCCATGAATCCCCCATCCCAGACAACCCCCACCAATTATCCTCTTCTGCCTCCTCTGTAACCCTTCTGTGATCCAAACCTTCCTTGAAAATGAAGCCCATATAATAGACAAATGCAAAATAGTAGGAAAGTGAAATAATAATGATAAGTTTAAATATAAAAGATAAATACATAGAAACTTAAGAAAAAATTAGAAATAAAATAAAATTAAAGGATTGGGATATTCAAAAATGGGAAAAAACAAAAAGAATTAAAAATATTTTTTTTTCACTTTTTAACATTTGTCCTTTTATTACCACATTATCGGGTGTCCAGTCTGTACTGTGGCACCTGCCCTCTCTCACTCCCCAGTATCTCCTGAATTTTCATTTAATTTTCAAAGAAGTTTTAGGTCACAGCCAAGTCACACACAGAATACCAGAGTCCCGTATACCCAACCTCCTTCCCCTTTCGTCACCCCATATTAAAACCTTTTTTATGTGGATGGCAGCATTGTTATATAATTGTTATACAGATAGTGAAGCTTAGCTACTAAACATTGTCAACAGTTTACAGTATAGTTTACAATTTAGACAGTATAGTGTAATAATTTTTTATGATATTTACCATGTCCTGTGTCCATCACTGTAAATTAATGAAAAACATTTCCCCTGACCACTAAATACCCCCTGTTTGATCTTTTCTGTTCCTTCCTCCCCATCCCTCTGGGGCACATGACACCCCCCTTTCTTGACTCATTGGATGACAAGATTCATAGTTACATGCATGATTGTACTCCCCTATTAGGATCCACCCTTGCTCCTAAGAGACAGCCACCTGTCTGTTTCTGGGTGAATCAGTACTCCCAAAGATGGGGGTCCATCTCCTTCCCACTCACGGTGTGGGTCTCCACTCCCTGACACAACACATTATGACAGGATGAACACTCATAGACTCCCCAGAAGCATACTCCAGATGAACCCCATCTTGATTGGCCCCCAACCTACACCCTAAACCAGTGACACTACCTTGTCATACTGTCATAAGAGCATTCCCACTCCTGCACTTTCAACATCATACCCATAAATTCCATGTAAACCTAGTCCCCCTCCCATATCTCCCCCCAAGTATCCTGGGTATTCTAAACCACCCTTCCTAACCTAACCATCCTGTCAACCATGTACCACCAAACCCAATAATATCACTTCCTACCTGTCCTGTCCTTCAATACGCAACTATAATCTATCAATTTACCAAAGATTATGTCCATATGCATGATGGCTCACAACCTTCTCTTCTCCATCTCTCCCTTGTTAACCTATCTTTCAGACAATGTTTCTCAGAGACTGCTCACATTCCTCAATTCAAATCAGTGATGTCATATACTGTTCATCCTTCAATGCCTGGCTTGCTTCACTCAACATAAGGTCTTCAAGATTCATCCACATTATTCCATGTGTTAGCACCTTATTCCTTCTTACAGCTGAGTAATATTCCATTGTATGTATGTACCACATTATGTTTATCCATTCTTCTGTTGATGGGCACCAGGGCTGATTCCAAATTTTGGCAATGGTGAACAATGCTGCTATGAACATTGGTGTGCATATATCTGTGTGTGTCTTTGCTTTCAATTCTTCTGGATATATATCCAGCATTGGAATCGCTGGATCATATGGAAGATCTATTGTTAGTTTTCTGAGGAATCACCAAACTGTCCTCCACAGTGGCTGGAACATTCCACAATCCCACCAGCAGTGGATGACGGTTCCTATTCCTCCACACCCTCTCCAACACTTAGAGTCTGCTGTTTTTTTAATAGCTGCCATTCTGATGGGTGTAAGATGGTATCTCATTATAGTTTTGATTTGTATTTCCCTAACAGCTAGCGATAGTGAGCATTTGTCATGTGCTTTTTACCCATTTGTATTTCTTCCTTGGAGAAGTGCCTTTTCAGGTCACTTGCCCATTCCTTAAAAGGTTTGTTTGTCTTTTTATTTTCAAAGTGTATGATTTCTTTATATATGCAGGACATTAGGCTCCTATCAGATATATGGTTGCCAAATATTTTCTCCCATTGGGTAGGCTGCCTTTTTATTTTCTTAATAACGTCCTTTGAGATGCAGAAGTTTTTAATTTTGAGGAGATCCCATTTATCTATTTTTCTTCTTGCTGCTCATGCTTTGGCTGTGAAGTTCATGAAACCATTTCCTA
>JAKSZT010013614.1:136583-177884 GCA_026826555.1 Tolypeutes matacus | reverse complement strand
TCCAGCAAGCACTGGGCTAATTGTAATACGGGAGCATTTGTGGACTTCGATTACCAGTGAGTTTACTGCGTGGATGGCTGATTATATCTGCATCAATCAGGGAGATTGCATTATCGATGGGTTGTGCTTTTATCCAATCAGTTGAATGACTTAAGAGTGGAGGTGATTTCAACATTCAGAGAGAATTTCCCAGCTCGTCATTGGACAGGCAACTTCTCCCAGAGACTCATCAACGACCTTTCATCAGGCTTTCATCGGAGCCCCTGGTTTGCAGCTTGCCTGAGGAACCTGGACTTGTGAGTCCCCACGGTCACGTGAGAGACTCTTTTAGAGTTCCATATTATTCACAGATATCTCCTGCTGCTTCTGTTTCCCGAGAGAACCCTGACTAATACAAATACTCTCTTAATTTCTGTTTACCTCTGAATATTTTGAAATATCTGTCATTTTTGAAATCCAACTGGAAGTTTTTTTCTTTTAGTACTTTGGCTATGTCATACCACTGTCATATTGCCTCCATGGTTTCAGATGAGAAATCAGCACTTAATCTTATTGTGCTTCCCTTGTATGTGATAGTTCTCTTTTCTCTTGCTGCCTTGAGTATTTTCTCTTTGTCTTGAACATTGGACATTTTGACAAGTATATGTCTTGGAGTTGGCCTGTTGGGATTTATACTGTTTGGGGTGTGCTGTGCTCTCCTGGATCTGTACATCCATCACTCTCAATAGGGTTGAGAAGTTTCCAGCCATTATATCCTTCAGCAATCCTTCTGTTCCCTTTCCCTTCTCTTCTCCTTCTGGGATGCCCATAATGTGTATGTTTGTGCGTTTTGTGTTGTCAGTTAAACCTCTGAGTCTCTACTGGTTTTTTTCTATCTTTTTGTCTATCTGTTCTACTATCTGTTTGATTTCAGCTGTATTGTCTTTCACATCACCAATTCTTTCTTCTGCCTGTTCAAATCTGCTGTTATGTGAATCCAGTGTCTTTTTGATTTCTTGGTTGTGTCATTGGTCACCATCATATTCATTATCTTTTTATGTGTGTTTACAATTTCTCCAGTGTATTCTTCCAATGTCTTTTTAATATCCTTAATCTCTTCCTTCACTTCATTAAGTTGGTCCATGATATTTGTTTGGAAAGCTTTGATTAGTTTTCGATGTTTTGCATCTCTTCCTTGTTTTTAGTTTGTTCATTGGACTGGTCCATGTCTTCCTGTTTCTCAGGGTGGTTTGTAATTTTTTTTGCCCTCTAGTCATCATTTAACCTTGATGGGTTTATTTGGTTGATTAGCTTCTCTCTCTGGTCTAGAGTTTTATTTAGCTGGTAGTTTTTTGTGTGTGTTGAGTTTTCTCTTTGACACTTTTTCTTCTTATTTTATTTCTTTGCTTCTTTCTATGTTCCCTTGAAGGCAAAAGATAAGGCCAGAGGAATTGAAAGATATGAGAAAGTAATATTGATAGAAGTTAGAAGAGGGGCTGTGTAAGACTTTAGGAAATGAATAATTATCTCATGTATGCAGTGTAGAGTAATAGGGAAAAAAGTGGACTACCTACAATGGACTGGGAAACCAAATATAGGAATATATATATAATGATTTAGAAGACTAGAATGATGAGAAGGGACAGAAAGAGTAAAGAAAGGGCTGAAAGGAAAAAATTAATATTAATAAAAAAAGAAGGAAACAGAATAGATAGAATAGAAATTGACACCCTTAAGTTGTGGGCTAATGAAAAAATGTGGTATGTAAGAACCACAACAGAAAGCAGAAGGCAGAAAGAGGAATCATGTAAAAGAGCTAACTAGGTATAGAATATCAATATAGACAGAGAATGGAAAATCATTGAAAAAGAAGCACAACAAAGAAGAAGCTAGCAGCACATAATTTTTAAAAAATGAAAGGAAAAAGAAGGGGGGTGAGGTAAGAGGAAAGGAAAGCAAGAGGAAACAAATAAACAGAGAAAAACCAAACAACCACACAAGCAAGCAAACAAGTCTAAGGAAGAACAGTGTTCCTTCTTGGGCCCTTGTGGAACCTCTCAGCCTGCTTGTATTTATCAATCAATTGCCCTGCAAGAGTCTATCTGCAGGTTTTGAGGCAGATTTTAGCTATTAAACTAAATTAAAAAGAAAAATTCCTTTTTTTAAATTTTTTAAAGTGACTGTCTTCTTTTTTTTCGTGAAATAAGGGACCCAAAATATGTCCACCCCTTTCACTGAGGGGACCCTAACAAGGCTTGTGGACACTAATCAAGCACTTCCCACTTCCTGGCCTCCCCAGGGGAGCTGAAGGTCTGATGCTAGTCAGTACAGAACTATAAAAATGGCTAAGTCTGCTCCCTCTGGAGCCAGGCCTGAGTATCACCGAGGTGTTGGGTAGATTAGGCTTCCTCAGTAGATTCTCCTCTCCTCTCAGCCTGGTGCTGCTTCAAGCCAGCTTATCCGCTCCCAAAATCTATGAGGGGGTCCAGGCAGCCAATTCCACAGAAAGGAAACCTCTCTCCACCTTCTGTCAGAACCCTCCCACTCTAGGAGAAGGCTCCCTCTCACTGGATTGCCCGCAGGGGATGAGGCGTATCCCTGGGCAGCTAGGTAAGTCTTTTTCCTCTGCAGATTTGCCAACTCCTCTCAGCCTGGTCCCACTTTAAGCCAGTTATTTTGCTCCCCAAGGCTGCAAAGGGTTCCAGGCAGCAAAATCCACAGAAAGGAAAGGTCTCTCTACCCTCCACCGCACTGGGGTGCCTCGGGAGTCGTGGCTCAAAACAGCCTCTTTCCTCCAGGGTGGGCCTCAGCCATCTGTGTTAACCTCCACAGGCAGGGTTAAAACTCACGAATATCTACCTAGCAATCAACGCTGCCCAGCTGCCTCCAGATAGATGTCCCAAGCTTCTCACTCTGTGCGCCCACCACATAGACCCCCAGGCAGGACCCTGTCCCCAATCAGCTGTCCTCAGAGAGCTAGTCAGTGAGTGCCCTCCTAAACTGACACCATCTTTATCTGGTTGTCAAATGTATTAATTTTTATGGCTCCTTAAACACAGAATAAGAAGCTTCTTTGGGTTTAATCTCAATAGAATTCATTTTAAGTATTTGATTAATTTGTTTTATGTATACTTATTGTCATATAACAAGCATTTGTATAATTAAAAGAAGAAACCCTTAGACTATGATTTAGAGCCCAATCTTTGCCCAATGTTTTAATAATAAAAGTTGACTTTTGTAACTCTCTATTGACTGTGTTTTACGTAAATAAAATTTGTCATATTTAAATTGTGTGAATCCTCAACATAAAGTTAATACAAAATAATATAAATCAGCTCAAAAATAGTGTCATGAAAAAATGTCCACATATTTGGACAATTTGAGCCTAAAAATTTTGTTCTGTTTTATTATTCTTTTAGTTGGAACAGTGGAGTTACTTTTCCAAGCTTACATTATCACTAAGTCTTCAACCAGATACTTTAATACATTGTCTTAGAGGCAAAATATAACATTCTTACTCTTTCATAACTGTCTTTTCTCATGGATGACAGAGAAGTGAATGTTAGAGTTGTGATGCACCTGAAATTTCTTTTACATATGTCAATCAAGTATACTGTGTAATGAATTTTTTAAGACTACTTACTGGCAAATTTTTCAAAATGTATTTAAATATCTTTATTTCCATTCCCTACAGAGTTAATGGTGGGGGGGAGGGGAGAGAAAGAGAAGAAATAAAATATAGCTGAGAGAGTAAATGAGGACTATTATTAATACAAATATATATTAAAAGATGCACAATGCATTAATGCATACTTATATTTTAATTTATTTTTATGTTATATCATTAATATAACAATTCAAACTACATTAGAAATTATTATATTTAAGTGTGTTTTCCTCTAAGAGTAATATGTATTATATCTAGATTTGCACAGAAATCAGAAATTGCCTTAATTATATATATTTTAATTCTTGAATTCTATAAAGATCAAATGAGCTATTTTAATTCCTTAGCCCCATATTTACATTGCTCTTTAGTCTTTTTATTTATCTTCCACATAGCCACATGAATGCGATAACCTTTAATGGTGAAAATGTCATATGACTTTCTTCTCCTTCCAACTGTAGTTTTAATCAGATTTCTTCATTCTTTTCTTATTAGGTAATCTTGAAATGACAAAACTGTGTTGTGCTTCATATCATGAATAAAATAATTTGTAAGTCACTTAATGCAGCCCATCCAAGTGTGTGTAGATATTTCATTCTATTAAGCCCTGGAAAACACAGGTGTCAATTACTTAAGCATGAGTCAAATCCTTCAGTAGATGTTGTAACAAAGGAAAAACAAATATCATTATGCTGGAATATAATTCCTAAAAATGTTGGGTCCATTACTGTATTTCAATCACTGAGGCATTCAGTCCAGAGAGCAGTACCTCTTTATTTTGTTTTTGTGTTTTACGTTTAAACATTATTTTTTTTTTTTGCTTTGCACTTTTCTCTTTTTTTAATATATATTTTGTATCAGAGAAGTCATGAGCTTGTAAAACAAGCATGCATTATATTGAGAAGTCCCATACATCACCCCTCCACCATCACCTTACACTGTTGTGGAACATTTGTTATATATTATGAAAGAACATCATCAGACTATTTCCACTAACTATGGTCCATAGTGTAATTTGATAATTTTTCCATTCACCCATCATGATTAACACCATGTATTAATATTGTACATTTGTTTTAGTTCATGAGAGAACATTCTCATATTTGTACTGTTTACCACAGTCCATCTGCCAACACATGGGTCACTTTGTTATACAGTCCCATTCGATTGTACAATCTATCCAAAGTGTACACTCAGTGGCTCTTAATTTCATCATAGACTTGGGAAGGCATCGTCCCAGTAAACTTTGAATGTTTTCATTATTCCAAAAGAAAAAAATCACATAACTGTCTATTATTGTCCTTTATTGTTAATATAGTATCTCCTTTGACATTGATGCAAGAATATTACAGTACTGCTGTTAATTGTGGTTATGCTGTTTTCTTTCTTCATATTCCACAAAAGAAACACTGGGATGACATAAGAAAATATACCAGAATTAAATCATTATATTGTAGCAAAGCAATAAATAACAAGAGTTTTAGCAATCACTTCAATATTGATTTACAGTGATAATATTTTATAGTTATTTCAGAATCTCCAGTAACAGTTACAATATTTTAAAGGTATGGCCATGATTTATTTTTATAGAAATATATCTGGAATAGCCATCCCAGGACTTTTCACAAATAATGAACAAATGTATAGAGAAACAGGTTATATAACTTTGTTAATATTTAAAAACAATTTCTATGTCACAATAACTTGAAGAGGCAAAAATGGGCAGCTTAGTGTGATGTTTTCAAAAAAGATAACTGAAGAAAAGAAAAAAAGATATTGTACTGTTTTTTATAATACACAGGGTGCACTTTCTTCTGGAATAATTTTGGATGCCTTGTTCAAAATTATTCTAGAAGATCTAATGGAACAGGATAACTGCCAAGAAAGATTATATAAAATGCTTTGGTGTGAAATGGCTCTCCTAGAAGAGTACCCAAAATGTACATCTAACATCACAGTTTGTCATGTGGGAACATTTTTAAATGACTTAACATTCACACTGATTTTTTTCCTTTAAATTTAATACAATCATATGATGTAAATATAATTACTCCAATTTTACAATTATAATCATTTAACTAAAGGTATTTCATGCTCATTGTAGAAAATTTAAACTACTATTCAGGTGTTACACTCCATTGTAACATATTTGGATACAAAAACCTTGATATACACTGTTTTTTTCTGAATTTTAAGAAGATATAATATAATGAAAGTTAATTCAAAATTTACAGCAAATAATCCACTGGAATTAATTTTGTTTTCTTTTTTAATATGACAAATTTAGGCAAGAAATGAATAAAACTGTGTCTTCCTTTTATATAAACAGGGAACCACATCCACTTGGGCCCAATTTCTACATCAATGCCTATCCAATAACTGCCCAGGTTATCACTGACATTGTAAGAAGCAGACGTGGGGATATAATTGTGTGAACTCTACATCAAGAGACAGTGTCTTGCAGACCTATACATATAAACCAAGATGTCAAAGTTACCATCTGGTTTGAATATATACAGGATTCCATGGAAGAATATGGCTGAAATCACCATGTTTATATTGATGGGCTTCACAGATAAAATTGAGCTGGAGGTCTTCCTATTTTTATTATTTCTAGAAGCCTGTCTTTTCACTCTGATTGGAAATTTGGGACTGGTTTTATTAGTTATTGAGGATGCCTGGATCCACAGCCCCAGGTACTATTTTCTGAGTGTGTTGTCATTCCTGTATGTCTGCTATTCTTCAGTTGTTACCCCCAAAATGTTGGTCAGTTTCCTCGGAGAGAGTAAAGCTATTTCATTTCTTGTATGTGCAACACAGATTTTTCTCATTATTACATTAAGAAGCACAGAATGCTTTCTCTTGGCTGCAATGGATTATGATTGCTATGTAGCAATCTACAACCCACTATTATATTCAGTTAACATGTCACTGTGAGTATATGTGCTGCTCATCATTACTTCCTATGTTAGAGGCTTTTTGCATGGTACTTTACATACAGTGGCCTCTTTTAGCCTTTCCTTCTGTGCATCCAATGAAATTAGACATGTGCTTTGTGATTTTCCTCCACTCCTGGCTATTTCTTGTTTGGACACTCACATTAACCAGCTTCTACTCTTCTACATTGCGGGCTTTTAGAGATAGTTACTATCTCCATAGTTCTGATTTCCTATGCTTTCATTTTTCTTTTGGTCATTCTGAAGAGGCATTCTCCTGGATGGAGGCCAAAAGCCTTTTCCATCTGTGGCTCTCACCTAACTGGGGTGTCAGTTTACCATGGGACAATCCCCTTCATGTATGTGAAGTCAAATTCCAGCTATGATTCAGACAATGATATGATAGTGTCTATATTTTACACTGTTGGGATTGCCATGCTGAATCCCATCATCTACAATTTGAGGAACAAAGATGTAAAAGAAGCAATGAAAAAAATATTTGAGAAAACTGGTTCATTATAAAGTACATTTTTGGCATTGAACCAAACTGAAAAGAATGCTGCTGTGTGTCAGTCCATTTTATATGGTCAGAAACATGACTAGAAAAATGACTTATTTTTAGCTAATATATCTTAAAATGTTTCCAAATAAATTACTAATGAACTCTCCTATGCAACCTTTTATACAGAGAGATAAATTGTGTCAAATGACTACATTTGAATATATCCATCTTAAACATTTCCTGATGTATTCATACTGCTGTTTTTAGTCACATAGACCTTGATTTCCATTTATTATAATTAGAATTGATGCCTTCAGGGTTTGATGGCTTGATATATTCTCACATTTTTCATAGAAATTCCTCTGCACTCATTATGAAGTTAATTCTCCTCTCAAATCCCTGGGAAGTTATATTCTCTGGTTAACTCACTTGTTCCACCTGACTTCCCACATCCAGATCCACTCAGGCCTCTGCACTCTTTGGTTGAACACCACAGATTTTTATTCCTTTAATTAAATTCTTTCCTTTCCATTTTCCAACTACTTTTATTGACTATACTTATTTTAAAACTCCCAAAAATATACTGAGACTACATGATAATATTTACAGAGGGTGTATATAAGGATCAGGAAAGACAAAATTACAGCTTAGGAAAAATCCTACAACTGACTACAGGATGTAGATGCTGCAGAATATTAAAAGGTCATCTATATTTCAGAGCTTCTATGGTGCTTGATGCTAGGTTATTGGCCTTAGTTTCTATCTGGACTTTTACACTTTAAGTATGAGGAATGACTTTGGATTTGTTATTGTTTCTCAAATTAATCCTAATTAACAAAGTGCATGATGAAAAATGATTTTCATTTCAAGTCACCTCTGCTGTATTTAATTTGGTTTCAACATTTGTCCATCTGAGTACTCCTTAAGAGTGAAATATCTTTTCTCTCAATGAAAATGACTCTTTTCCCTCCAGTGGTGCATGTCTTTTGAATTCACTAAAACAATCATACCAAAACAAGTAGGCAAAACCATCTTGAACAGTTGATTATTAACTGTGAATATAGATCTTAACCCCAAAATTTCAGAAGCTCATTTGTAATCTCTCTGATAATTATGGAAGGAAGACTCATATATCTTTATTGGTATAAGCAAAGGTTTGTTACTAGAATATTTTCAGTGTATTTCTCTGACCAATACTGCCATTTTCTAGCCCAACAGGTAGAATTTGGAAATATCCACTTTTATCTGGTGGCAAGCTAAAATATCTAAATATCAATTCCTCTTAAATCTGTCAGATATTAAGGACACAAGGTAAATCACTACCTTAATACTGTTAAGACATGCAGATACAGAAATTTAGTTTATCAGATGCAGCAAAAGATAGAAGTATTTAATAAGACATATTAAATTTCTCTTTTTTACAATTTAATTCCTTAACCTGACTGATTGCTGAAGAGTGAATGTGGACTCACTTGGAAAATAAAAATCTTCTGGATGGCCAGGGTTAGGGGGACTCCCAAACTATTTTGCATTTTGCCTCCACAAATTCCAACAGATTGTTACTGTAAAGATGATGGAAAAATCCCATTGTGCCTCCACCAGCAGGAAGGGGAAAGACTTATCTAATTGACAGCATTTTACCTGAGCCTAAACAAACTGGGTTTTATCAAAACCTAATTTATCAGATGGAAAATAGATGCACAAATCCAGGTCAATCTGTCATTTCCCACTTCTCACATAAGAGGTAAGACAAAAAGCTGATAATGTTTTGTGAATTTCATGTGCCAGTGAAAGAGTCTAACTAGAAGACTGAGACCTTATCATAGGATTATAGATCTTTACCTCTCCCTACATTCTACCAACACATTATTAGTGTTCTTGTATATAAGAATGTTTTACAACTATTAAGATTGAAAGATTCAATTACAAGGACACCAAAAGAAATTCTAGCTACTGAAACTTGCAGCTACAGGAAACAGCAATACAGCCTAACTCCAGCCAGGTAAACATAGACCTAACACTAAAAGTCTATTTACCTCAGTGGACTTTGCCTGATATTTCATGCGTGGATCTCAACAATAACTCACAAGATATCCTAAAAGGCAAAATAAATCTGAATATCAGGGCAACATCATACCCAGACTCTGGTTTGTCAGAGATGTTGGAATTATCAGATGAAAAATTTAAAATAACTATCAATAATATGCAAAGAGTTAGAAAGAAAAGAGTGGACATCATGCAAAACCTGATGGGCAGGAGCTGACATGAGTAAGATTCTGGAATAGGACACTTCTGGCTCACAACCCACTTAGAAACAAAGAAAATGGGTAGAATTTGTCAGAATTAACTTCCCCAAACTTTCAAAGATAATTAAGGCTAAGTAATGAGTCAACAAATGTGAAATGGAAAGAAAATATAAGCTTAGAAAGGTAGGGGAACAACAGGACAAGTTTGTTTGTCCCAAACCTCTCCCCTTCCCTAGATTCTGCAGGGTAGTTTGAATATCCCACAGTAGTGGTCTATGCACATACAAGCAAGGGTCCCAGGGTGGGTGCACCTTAATTAAAATTAGATGTATTTGTACATCAATCCCAACTGTCTATGTCCCCTAACATGGGATTTTACTTATGACTGAGAAGTGGCACAGAAAAATATATACTAATTTCCATTAGGAATATAGTTGCAAAAATCATCAACAAATTCTAGCAAAGTGAATGTAACTGAATATGACAAGGATTACATTCTATGTCCAATTTAGATTTATCCAAGGAATGTAAGGGTGGTTCAACAAAAGAAAACAATTTCAAGGTAATGCACCACATTAATAAATGAAGGAAAAATTACATTATCATATCTATTGATGTAGAATGGGAATTTGTGGAAATACAATGCTATTTCAAGACAATATCACTAGGCAAAATAGGAATAAAAGACAACTTTCTCAGAATGATAATTGCATATATGAAAAGACCACAACTATTAATATTCTGAAGCAGCTGGATTAATAGAACAGAGGAATGGCCTTTTGAGACTGAATTATGGTGCCAGCTAATTGGCAATACCTTTCAGGGCTGCAGCAATGTTCTCCAGAAGGCTGTGCACACTCTTTTTGTTTTTGTTTTTAATGTTTTAATTTTTAAAAATATACTTAGATTACATAAATGTTACACAAAAATATAGGGATTCCCATATGCCCCATTTCCCATACCTCCCACAATCACCTACATAAACATCCTTCATTAGTGTGGCACATTCATTACAATTGATAAACACATCCTGAGGTTTTGCCACTAAGCATGGGCCATAGTTCACATTGTAGTCTACACTCTCTCCCACACAGTTCTGCATGATATATGATGATATAAAATGGTCTATATCTGTCATTGCAATGTCACTCAGGACGATTCCTAAGTCCTGAACAAGCCCGCGTATTACAACTATTTTTCCCTCTCCCTGCCCTCAGAGCCAGGAGGCTGTGCATACTCTTAATAAGCCTCCATTCTATGGTGCTGTTTCTCTAATAGTCAAGATTCATGGTCTTACCATGTTCCCCATCATCCTTAAGCAGTTGGACTGCTAGAATTGTGGAATGACCTTTTGAAGACTCAAGTACAGTGTCAACTGGGTGGAAATACCTTGCAGAGCTGGGTCAATGTTTTCCAGGAGGCTGTGTATGCTCTAAAATATAGTCCATTCTATGGTGCTATTTCCCATAACCAGGATTCATGGGTCCAGGAATCAAGGATTGGAAATGGGAGTGGCATCACTCACTATTATGCTTTTTGATCCACTAGGAAAACTTTTGCTTCCTGCCCCTGAAACCTTCAGCTCTGCTGGTCTACGGGTCTTAGTTCTAAAAGGAGACTTGTGTCAACCAGGTAAAACAACAATGATTACATTGAACTGGAATTTAAAAATGCTATCTGGCCTTCTTGGGCTCCTTGTGCCTCTCAATCAAAAGTCAAAGAGGGTAATTACTGTATTGACTAGGGTATTCCAAGCAAGATTAACAATGGTCTGGAATCTTCAGGAATGAAAGATTGGGTCACTCCACCAGGCAAAGAACCATGGCCAGCTGAGGTACTTGCTGAGGGTAAAGGTAACATGGAATAAAAGATAAAAACTTTAGAAATAACTCAAGAAGTTAATAAAATAATCCAAATGTATAATATTCAGATTATACTTAAATTAACACTCTTGTTCCATAGGTAAGAAGAAGAGTTTTCTATTATTAAAAATACTTTAAAAGCTATAATCCTGATTCTCTACCTATATGCTTTAATACATTGATATTACATGCTTTAATATTTTAATTTGATATAGTCGATTCTAGTTAACTCATTGTTGTATTAAAATATTGAACTGCATGCCTAGAGCTTCCAAGGAAGATGAAAGCCTAAATGGAAATGATTTCATATATGTTTAGGTAAATAGAGATACAATGAGAAATTTGTTTCAATCTTTTTGATGGAAGAAGATGGTCAGAAAAGGGGCAGTAGAAATAAGACATTTTATTAAATGGAGAGAAAATTAGCTTATAACCAACCATTGAGTATATGCTACTTTGTGTGCATATAATTTTTTTGGATTAGAGGAATAATAATTAATTTAAATTTATTTTGCTAGTTAGCTAAATGAGGCAAGACCCACTTCAGTTTGTTTTTAATTTCATGTTTATTTGAGTCCTTTCCTTACCATGATTTTATTAAAAATGAATAAAAATAGGTGAGAATGTTATTTTGTGTTTTTTCCTAGGCAATGATTCCAGAATTTTGGTGTGTCACAATCTTATAATATAGTTGAGAAGAAATAACTTATAATGTGGAGTCAGAGAAATCTGGGCTTGAATCTTGGATCTGTAAACAACTATGTGAACTTTGTCATGTTCTTTTCTAACAGGGCATGAGTGTCCTCATATATACAAGGACTCTAGTATTTTGAGCTGGCAAATATCTGTGTAGATAATGCAAAGCAAAGACACAAAATTCCCCATCATTAGTAGCCTCTTAATAATACATGGTAGCCATGATAATAGATTTCTTCTTCTGAATTTTGATGTATGTAAAACTGTTCTCATGGGTGTCTGATACTTTATGAATTCAGACCATATGAGAGTTGAGGAAATGGTTTTGAGTCTTCCAGAAGGATTATGTATTCTTTTAAAAATATAAGATCTATATATTTTATCTTTCTATCCATATCCTGCTATAGAAAATTAAGTTCACATAAACACAGTCAGTCTAATATCCTCAAATATTACTTAACAGAAATGCCAGTGTGAAGATTAGCTTGATGAAGTTGCTAAACGTCAACATTTTCCCTATCATGTCTTCATTTCTATGTAGTGAAGTACATAATTTCTCTAATGGGACATCTTTTTATATTTTATACCTTTATTCACAAATCACTTACTAATCTATAGACAGAATCAGAGACATCAAGAGTTGTCAGGAAATTCTGTCAGCAAGATTTTCAGGAAAGTTAAAGGAAAAATTGCTCTTATTTACTGACAAAGCAAAGGCAAAATGTAATGAAATGTATGAATTTTCATGGCACCTTACTGCACAGAATAACAAGTTTCTTTGAGTTTTTAATCTCAAAATTTATTTTAAGTATTTAATTTATTTTATGTATTATTAGTGTCATATAACAAACATGTATAATTAAACTTAACTTTTGAAATCCCAATTATTGCCAAATGTTTTAATGACAAGAGTTGATTTTTTAAAAAGATTTATTTATTTATTTCTCCCCACACACACTCTTCCCTTGTTTTGCGCTTTCGCTGTCTGCTCTCTGTGTGTTTTTCTGTGCTTGTCTTCTCTTTAGGCATCAGATAGTAATTGTCTTCTGGGAACTCATGAAGGACCTTTATCAGAGCCCCTGGTTTGCTGCCTACCTTGTAGTATTTGGACTTGTGCATATCCAAGGTCACATTAGAGAATTTTATAAAATCTCATACTATTTACAGATACCTCCTGTCTGTTCTGTTTCCCTAACCCTGACTAATAGAGTAAGGGTATTGGTCCAATGTCTTAGTCAGAAGGATAATATTATCTGTTGTCATATGCTTGTTCCAAATATGTTGTAACAGCTATGTTACTGAAGAATATCTACTTCTGGAGGATCTCTGTGGATCCTCAGTTTGAGGTCCCCTATTGGAGCCTTCCAATGCTGTGGAATTCTAAAGTGTTTTTTTAGTTTTGAAACATGAACATAGGATTGACTACCTGTAGATTTACTGTTCTGTTCATTATTAATAGTAACTGTTAAGGTCATTTCCATTGGGGTCAAAGGCAGTTTTTCTCCAATGTCTTTCCAAAAAAACAAATATCCTGTTTGAAGGTCATGAAGAGGCTGTTCAGAAAATATTGTGAGAAGGCAGCCTTAACTTGTTTTTGATAGGACTGGGCAAAGAACATGACTCACTTGCAGTAATTTGCCATGTCTGTATGCAGTGGGTCAGTGTCTAATATTGGAGGTCAAATCCCTGAATGCATGTACCTTTCAGCTACCATTTCCTAGGGAAATAACTGATGTATCCCTGAGAACAGTATGGCCATAAGGGCTGATAGGAGTAACTTTGGCCAAGACAGCTCAAGAATTTCTAAAAGATTTGCTAATTTTGATTTAAGGATATCATTGGTCTTTTCAAACTTCCTAGAAGATTGTGTATTGTAAGGATAGAATAGTTTTTGAGTGAATGGTAATGACTACAGAATTATTTATAATTCCTATGAGCTGTGTGTTTAGATCACTTGATATAAAAGTTGCAATGTGTTTTTTTTTTCTAAACTGCTTAGAGCAAATATTATTAAATAATTTGGCTTAAACAATAGGAATTTAGTCATTAATGGTTAGATTACAGGAAAATGTTGAAGTCAAGTTATCATCAAAGTAATGTTTTCTTCTTGAAGACTGCTGCTGTAGATACTTGGTTTCTTTGCTACATAGAAAAACACATGAGGGCATCTTCTGATCTCTCCCAATTCTTCCAGGGATTTTTTCTTTTAGCTTTTTGCTTCTGTGGATTTCTTTCTCTTTCTGAATTCATTCCATTTATAAAGGACTCCAGTAATAGAATTAATACAAATTCTGAATAAGGTGGGTCATACCTTAACGGAATTAGCCTTATCAAAAGGTCCTACTTACAATGGTTTTACACCCACAGGAATGAAGTACATTTAAGAACATGTTTTCCCAGGGTTTAAACAGCTTTAAACCACACATTCCACTCTTTGGACCTCATAAATACATGTTCTTTCCACATGCAAAATATATTCATTCCATCACAATATCCCAAAGCTTTAACTAATTTCCTTAACAATGCTTAATACAAAATCTCATCAAATTTAGCTATAGGGGTGGTTTGTTCTGGGGAAGTGCCTTCTGTCTGTAGACCTGGGAAATCTAGAGAACAAGTTATTTGCTTCCAATATACAAGTGAAGGTCAAGCATAACATAAACATTTACATCTCCCTAGGGAGAGTTTGGAAGAGTGTTCCGAATCAAAATCTGAAAGTAGGGATACAACATAACACCAGGGTTTTATTTCAGTAACTCATTTTTATTTATGAGCAGACAGTAAAGATTACCAGACATTTGTGTAAGCTTTTCATTAGGAGAGAAAAAAGAAACAAGTAATAAAATGAAAATTGAATTAAACCAAAAGGCAGCCAAAAATAAATTGAGTGGAGCAGAAATACTGAAAGGAAACTTTCAAATAAGGGAAGACATTCTAGAAAATGTAGCTGTCAGGAAATACTGTTATAGCAACATAGAATGTCAAGTGTGGAGTAACACTTTGGAAGGTAAAACTGGTATAGCTATGGAACTCAAGAAATTCCAGATAGAAATAATTATGAATTGGGCATCTCTCCAAGAGTGAAAGTAATTCTACACTAAGAAAATATGTTGGTCCATCATAAACGCTCTAGGGTGATTTATTGAGCAAGAAACTGGAAAAGCTATCTTGACCCATTCTTAACTGACGTTGGAACCTCCTTCTGATAGTCAGAATAGCCATCTCATTTAAACACAGGGAAATAGAAGAATCACAAATAAACACCATATAATAATATTTAAAGTGTAAAAGGTTAAATGAAACCAAATAATATTCCAAAATTTAATAACATCAGAGCATAATAAGGCAATATAGTAAGCAAATAAATAATTTAATATCTTAGAATAATGTAAAAGAAAAATTTTAAAAGCTAAATATTCAAGAAATTCATATATCCCAGAAATTAGATGATAGACATCAGGAGGATATGATAACATGAGTCACAAATTCAGAAATAAGCTAGAAATAAAACAAACAAAAATTTGGTAACATATGAGAGTGATTAGTCACCATAAAAAGTACAGTTAAGGAAAAAAATGAAAAAGACAGAGATGAAGAAAAATCAATTTGAAGAGAAAGAGAATTAGCAATTTGAGAGAAACAAATGATAAGTTACAATTTTGAAATGTTAAAAACTTGACTCATACAAATACACAATGAGTATATGACTAAAATTTGTTTACTATTTCATTAATAGAATAAGCAAGATGATAAGTGATCCAAAGAGCATTTAAGTACCTTATTTGAGATGGCACAACAAAATAAGGTTTTGTTTCCTTTTAAATTTTTATTGTTGATTATATGCATAAAATAAGTACATATATCATAAATATAAATGAACTTATATGAACTGAAACTAATCCTAAAAACAGGGCCAAGAATGGGAAGCAGAATATTGCAATCACTCCAGAAGATTCCTTAAGTTCTCTTCTAGTCAGGATTGGAAATGTGTTTGTCTAGGAAGGAACTATGGAAAATCCAGTTGTCTGTTAGTTTGGACTCCCTAAGCCTCATGCAAAACTGACAAGGTTTTTGAGAAATTTGTATGAACAGATAAACTGCTAGTCTGCCTGAAAAAGACAGAGACAGGACAAAATGAAGAAAAAATGACCTCAAGTGCAGAACCATGGAATCAGAAGTTTCCACTGAAAGGGTTTTCTGACCCGCCCTTCCCAAAGGATACAGACATTTGAAGGATACAGACATCTGCCAGATGTTCAGGGATAGTTCAGCTGCCACAGCAATGTGAGAGAATATATTCTATCCTTCAGCTTCACAGAGAATTTGGAGAGGGTGGGGCCTATGCCCTATGTTTGCAGAGAATAGGACCGCTGTCCAGGTGCTTGGAAAGCGTGGGTCGCCATTTCAAGATGAGTTGAGGACAAAGCATTGATCCACAGATGTCTCTCAGACTTTGAAATTTTTTGGAGTTCACCTTGCCTGATTTCAAACTTGCTTGGTAATCCGACCCGCGGATGGATCGAACCGAAACCTGTAAGAGGGAGTGGGAATGACGGAGACAAGAGACACGAAGAATGGAGACAAGACAGGGCTCTGATCAAGTCTTGTTTATTGGGGTGAAGTCGTGGGTATATATGGTGTTTGAGGAAGCCTCCTGATTGGGCGCTCCTGCTACATGGAGTCCCCTGATTGGTTGGGCACTCCTACTATATGGAGTCCCTTGATTGGGCAGCCCTCCTACTATGTGGAGTCCCCTGATTGGGCAACCCTCCTACTATGTGGAGTCCCCTGATTGGGCACTCCCACCTCTGGCAGGAAACCACCACCCTGTACTGGCTGCTTAAAGAAGAAGTACAGATTGAGAAATAGGAACTTAGCTGGATAGTTGCACAAAATGGTGTTAGTACACAAGATGGCCGTAATAATACCGGTGCCAGGGGCAGCTTCCCACAGCTTGGGACTCTTACTCATTTTTCCTTCCAAATTTATCTCTTTGGAATAGGAATGTCTATACTGTGTCTGTCCCACTATTATATTTGGGGATTGGATAATTTGTTTTCTTGAATGCACAGCTCTGCAGACTGCAGAGGAATTTTACTTGAAGATGGACAGCAGCTAGAACTAGGATGGATGAATGTATTTTGCATATGGAAAGAACACGCCTTTTTGTGTATCAGAATTATGCACCCCACTTTAGACAAGTTCTTAATCTTAATCCTCATTCTTATAACAATTTTCTATATAGGACCTCTTGAACATATTGTTTTCTTTTATGTCATAGTCCAAATAAATGATGCTGGGTCTTAATCAATATTAATGGTGAATTTTAAAGAGAAGATGCTGGAAGCCAGACATTGGAGAAGATGACATAAGAAGAAGCTGGAAATCAGCAGAAACAAGAAGAGCAGACACAAGGAGAGAGAGAGAGAGATCACCATATGACAGGAAACAGAGATACAAGCCAAGGAACCCAAAGGATTGCAGCAAGCCAAGACAGGAATGCTACAACTTTGGGGATAAAGCAAGCCTTGCTGATATCTTGAATTTGGTTTTCTAGCCTTCAAAACCAGGAGCCAATAAATTCCTTTTGTTTAAGCCAACCCATTATGTGATATTTTTAATGGAAGTCTGACAAACTAAGAAGGTTTTTAACAGAACTGAGATGATATACATTAACAGATTTGTTATAAAATTTGGCTCACAACATGACTGTGGGAACTGCCAAGTCTGAATTCTGTAGGTCAGGCTGTGAAATAGTAACTTTTATGAAGATGAAGTTGAATTTCCCATTAGAAGCTGGCTGGCTGAAGTAGAAGCAGAAATTCTTTCTGACTTCTGAAATAATCAGTTCTGGTTTTAAAGATCTCCAAATGATTGGATTGTGTATTATTCTGCTAAAGGGCTGCCAATGAAAAGTACCAGAAATCTGTTGACTTTTGTCAAGGATATTTATTTAGGGTAAAAACTTACAAGGCCTTAAAAAGTCCAACTCAAGGTTGCTCTCTCACCTAAGTCAGTTGCCATGTGTTTAAGCAAGCTGATTGCTGATCTCTGGCTGGTCTCTGCCTTCTCTTATGGGCTTCCTTTTCCACTTGAGGCTCCATGAGCTCAGCCTCTTGAGGCTTCATGCTTAAGTGATCCCCTGGTCCTCTCTCTCCTGGCATAAGACTTGTTTCTTTCTGGTCATCCCATATCAGTCTTGGTCCCAATCTCAACTGTAAACTGTCAGGAAAATGTCTCATCTCTCCTTGGGTCTTCATCTGTCTGATTCTTCTCCTTTCTGTCACATGGAAAGATCAGTAATGACAGATCTCTCTCTTCCTGTGTGTCTGTCTGTCTGAGTGTCCAGCAAGGAGGCAAGACTCAACCTGGATCATGCCCACTGACATAGTCAAATCAAAAACCCTAATCTTAACAAGTAATCTAGTCAAAGACACCTCAGATTAATTTAATGCAATCAAAGGTATCACACTTAGAGGAATAGATTAGTTTACAAGTATAATCTTTCTTTTTTTGGGATTCATAAAATAATCTCAAACTGCTACAGCTAGGGAGATCCCCCACATTGCTGTGGGCAACCTCCTTTGTTGGTGTTAGATCCATGAGTTGTAGAGGCAACCAACTGGTTACATGTGCAAATTAATCTATGAAATATTCTCACACTGACTATCAGGCCACACACTCTGCCCAAGTAGAAAGGTGAAATTAACCATCACAGGCTATCGTTTACCAACTTGGCACTCATACACATGTACTTAAATCATACATAATCTCCAAATAAAGACAATAACATAGTCATTCTTCTGCCTAACATAAAACTGTCCTATATACAACAAAAAAACTGCATAATGCTTTGTCCAGAAGAGGATGCAAGTCCTTGAGTGATATTCACTCTTAGCCTCTAAATTTAGTAGTATGACATAAAGTTAATATGGCTTATGGTTTATGATAAGGGGATAAGAGATGGAAGAAAACAAAGATATTTACTTTATATGTGTGTGTGTGTCTATAAACATATTCATACAAAATAAAGGAAAGTACTAAAAAATTACAATCTTTGTTTCTGCAATTGCTTACATGGTCATAACTAGTAATTTTAACCACCTTCACCTTCTACCCATTCAATACTCCCTTTACCTCAGTAAGCATCTCAGGTGATCATGGTCTTTTTCTTGGTGTGGTGACACAAATCTTCGTTCCTGAAGGCTCTAAACCATTTGTACTACTGACTGGATTGGGTTGTTGTGTTATTCCATTGACTTTAATCACAAGTTGTAGTAGTATTAAGAGACACACTAAGGGATCTCATATATTCCATACATACTCTTACATCCATTAGCAGTTCAATTTCCCCTTGGTAAGCAGAATCAATTATCCCAACCAGTACAGTAACTCACTTTTTGCCTATTGAATCAGAGACATGAGGAGATCAAAATGACGAACTGGCAGTTTTATGTTCCAGTTCAATAGAATCATTGTTGTGTTTTTTGGTGGAAGTGCTCCTCCCTTTGGGACCTCTAGGTCAGCAGAGCCCAAGATTTCAGAGACAAGAAGCAAAATTTTCGTTAGTGAATCACGTGGGTAATAGTGATTGGTGCCACTCTCATTTATGCTGCGTTATTCCTAGCCTCTTGAATCCTGGTTATAGGAGAAATAGCACCACAGAGTACACACTAATTTAGAGCATATGCAGCCTCCTAAGGAATATTTTCCCAGTGATGTAAGATATTTCCCCACTGTTGACATTGTGATTGAGTCTTCAAAAGGCCATTCCATCTAGATGATTCAGGTTGATGGAGATCATTTTAGTGTCAGATAATCCCATGAACATGGGACCACTGTACACACTTCATTTGCTGTGAAGTGATTTCATAGAGCAGAAGCAATGTTCTTAAAATTGCATGATGATAAATAACACATTATATAAGCCAACAGATGGTAGTTTTGGCAGAACACTGCATCCAGAGGAGGCAAAAGAGTATCCAGAGTAAATGCCCAGGTAGAACAAAACACTGCCCCTTTCATGATGAAAGTGATGTAATGCAATCCACTTGCCACCAAGTAGCAAGGTGAACACTTGGGGACTGGTTGGTAGCCTCTGCTGCTGTTAGACTGGGCTCTCAACAATGATGTATCCAGATCAGCCTTTGTGATTGGAAGCCCATATTGCTGAGTCCATGCATAACCTCCAGCCTTAACACTATGACTACTTTGTCCATGAGCCCATTGGACAGTGATAGGAGTGGCTGGGGAAAAAGTCCTAACTAGTATCCATAAAACAGGTCATACTATCTATTTGATTATAAAGTCCTCCTATACTAAAGGCACTGTCTGTTAAACATTCACATGGGACACAAATACATTCAAGTTTTTCACCCATTCAAAAAGTTCTATCCATATACCTCTCCCCCAGACCATTTAGTCTCCAATTTTCCAATCATAACCTTTTAAACTCTGACCACACACCAAAACACTGGCTTCAGCCCATAAATCTGTACACAAATCCATCTCTGACCATTTCTCTTTCCAAGTGAAATGAATGTCAAGGTTATTTTCTCAAGTTTCTGCCCACTGAGTTGATTTCCTTCCACTAATGTCCTTAAGGAATGTCCTAGAAAGGGGCTGTAGTGCTGCAGCTGTCCACTTTTGGGTGGCATATGTATATTGTGAAGAACCCTCTGTAAAAGAGGCCCACATTTTCTCTTCTTTTGAGGAACCCCCAAGAAGCCATACCACTTGGCTGGGACAGTGAAGGAAGGTGGCAGAAGTGGGTGTCGGGCTTTGGCACACTCCTTCAGTAACTGAATTTGACGCTCAGGGTCTGCTAGTGCCTGATCTCTTATAAGCCACTTCAATTTGATGATGGAATGCTTTAGTACATGTCCAGCTTTATGGCTTAGTGGGTCAAAGAACATCTATGTCATGATAGGAAGCTCAGCTTTCATGATAATTAGATGGCCCATGGCTAAGCATTCAGTTTCTACTAAAGCTTAGTGGCAAGTTAAAATCTGTTTCTCAAAAGAAGAGTAGTTATCTGCAAAAGATGGTAAGTTTTGTTCCAAAATTCCATGCTTGCAGTGTGTGTATAGAGGCCTGACAGAGGCTCCAAACAGCATCTCTATTTGCAGCTGACACTTTGAGCACCCTTGGATATGCTGGATGATTATGGCCCAGGTGGCAAAGCAGCTTACACAGAAGTCTGGATTTGTTACAGAACTACCTAACTACCTCTTAATTTGGTCTCCACTCAAAACTAGCAACTTTTTGGGTTACTTGGTAAATGGGCAAGAATAGCACACTCTAATGAGAAATATGTTGTCTTCCAAATCCTCAGCGGCCAACCCAGCATTAAGCTTCTTTTGGGTTGCAGGAGGAGTCAGGTGCAACATATTTTTCTTCATCTTTAAAAGGATATCTTGACACTGCCCTCTCCACTGGATGCCTAGAAATTTCACTGATGTGGAATGTCTCTGAATATTTGTTGAATTCATTACTCATCCTCTGACATGCAATTGACTTAACAATATGACTAAAATAGTTGCTACTTCTTGGTCACTTTGTCCAGTTACCATAATATAATCAATTTAATGAACCAGTGTGATGTCTTTTAGAAGTGTAATTCGATCAAGGTAATTACAGACTAGATTATGAGATAGAACTATAGATTTGCTCTACCCCTGAAAGATATTGAAGGTGTTTTGCTGTTCTTGCCAGTTGAAAGCAAACTAACAGGAATTGAAAAAAAAAAGTATTTACCAAATCATAGCTGCATACAAGTACCTGGGGATGTGTTAATTTGCTCAAGCAATGATACCAAATCTGAAACAGCAGCTGCAATGAGAATAATTGCTTGTTTAAGTATATAATAATCAACTGGAATCCTCGAAGATCCATCTGTTTTCTGCACAAGTCAAATAGAAGAGATGAATTGGAATGTGATTAAATCACCACCCCTGCTTCCTTCAAGCCCTTGTAATGCTGATCTATACCATGTAACTATTAATCTCTTTCTGAAAACTCTCTATTCAATCCCACCAATCAAGATATCTTTTCAGCAATACCACACTCTCTTGATTATTTTAGATTTTTGATAAATCCTAAAATCAGATTATGCAAGTCTTCGAACTTTATTCTTTTTTATTCAAAGTTTTTTGACTATATTAGTCCTTTGCTTTTTCATCTAAATTTTAAAATCAGCTTGTGAATTTCTGAAAACAAGTGTTTGCTTAAATTTTAATTGGGTTACATTGAATCTATAGATCAATTTGGGATTGCATTTAATTAATTAATCAGATTCCCTACCAATATCACTTTTCTTAATTTCTTTAATTTATTCAGATTGCATAACCAATATTACCTATCCACTATGTTAGAATCTGTTTGTATGGGTCCCAAGCAGCCACGTATTTTTTCAAAATTATTCTAAGCTTTTCTTATGGATATAGCAAGGTACTAATCCTTAGGCTAGTATATGGCATCTCCAAAACAAAGAAAGACCATATAAAACTGAAACTATTTAATCTGTAACTCTACCAGACTTCTAATATTCTAAATTTCTATCACATAGACTAGTACAGTTTTTTTCTACTGCCCCAGCCCTCCTGTTAATACTTCTTATTCATAAGATTTTCTTCTCTTTTAGATTCTCAACAAGTGTAATCTATCTCTCACACTAATGAGAAGTATAACATTTTAAAATTTAAAAAGGAAGCATAGTAATTTTTATTAAACAATTATATATTGTTCCATAGTTTACCCTATTCATATTATCTTATTATGTACATATTAATTTTGAGGTATTTAAGAGATTATATTTTGAGTAAGAGGAAGCTGATTTCAGGGAATTTAAGTTATTAACCTAATGTCACATAGTTAATAAATATTAGAGCTAAGACTATGTATTAGAAAAATAATAATTTAATTACTTCCCTGATCTTATGCCACATGGTTTTTCCACCAAGTGACCATTTTTTTACTAAATGGCAACGTGCATTCATGTAGTCATTTTTATCATATAATTCATTGTTTCAGAAACTTTCACATGTTTATTTTGGAAAAAAATCTAATCATATCACTTTTTTGTTGCAGAGAACAGTTATTGTGTTTTCTCTTTTGATACACCTTATGGATGTCAAGAAGATCTTAATAAACTGGCATACATATCCAAGTGCAAAATACTCATGGTGTATTGTAATAATTGAATGACTGGTTCAATTCCAGAGATAAGAAGAAAGTACATATTTATACATTATAAAAAATATACATTATTTTAGAAACTAAAACCCTGAATGTCAAACTGGCATATGTGTTTTAATATTTAAATTTGAGATAATGTATTATAGCTTACTCAGAATTGTATTAAAAAATGGAACCACAGGCTTTCCAAAGAATATGGGAGGAGAAATAGAAAGTTGTCTACACAGTAAGTCAATAGAGCTGCAAATCAGAAATTTGCTTTAATTTTTGATGTAAGATAATAGAATAGGGACAATAGGAATATAGGACTATATTTAAATATTAGAGAAATAATTAAAAAGAGAAAGTTAATTTTCAATCACGCATTCAGTGTATACTACTTTGATATATTTTTTCAAATCAAAAATTATAAATGGATTATAAATTTAATCTACTAGTTAATTGATCTAGAAGTCATTTTATTATTATTATTTTTAATTTCATTGTCTTTTAAGCTTGATGGATTTATGAAAATAATTGTAAAAGCAGAGGATATAGTTTGCATACTTTCTAGGCAATGATGACTCCAGAATATTTCATGTAACAGTGGGACTGGTAGATATGTTGTGAGCTTTAGCCTATGGAGTCAGAGAAATCTGAGCTTGAAGCCCAGCTCTGCTGGTAACTAACTGTGTGATTTATGTATCTAGCCTCACATAAGTTTTCTCATATATAAAAGGATACTAAATTATTTAGTTTGCCAAATGTTATGTAGATTACATAAAATAATATCCACAAAATTACTAACCCCTACTAACCACTTCATAAAATGTGGTAGCTGCTATCACTGCTTCTCAAGTTTTGTTTCTAAATCTGTTCTCATGGATGTCTGTTACTTTATATTTTCAGACTACATAAGAGTTGAGAAAATGGTTTTATTTTAAACTTTCAGATTGATTATGTTTTTAAAAATTCTGTTTTTTTTTTCTTTCTGGCCTTTATCTCCACTTTAAGTGACATCAGCTACACATATACATAACCAGTTTAGTATTCCAGAATATTAGTTAACAGGAATAACTGTTTGTGAGCATATTAGATGAAATGGCTAGTTGTGATACATTTTATCTAATATATTTCCAATTCTTACAGTGATGTAAAGAATTTCTGTAGAGTTATGATTTGCTAGAAAATATTCCTTAATTTGTAAATCAACTTCTTGCTCTACACAGAAATTCAATAACTAAAAGTTGCCAGAAATTTCATTTTCTAGAGTATCAGAAGAATTTATGTTAAAAATACTAGTATTTCACTGACATATTCATAAACAATGTGGTTTCAGAGATGAATCATTTTGGACACTTATAACATAAGATATTGGTATTCACATGATTTATTCTCAAAAGAATGATACTTAATGTATATTTAATGTCATATAACAAACATATGTGTTTTAATTTGCTAAAAGCTGATGAAAGCAATGTACAGAAATAAGTTGGTTTTTACAATGGGGATTTATTTATTTATAGGCTGTGAAAATGTCCAATATTCATTAAGTAATGTTCATCAGTGATGCTTTTCTCCCTGGAGACCAGCTGTTGGCAATCCTGGACCCCTGTCACATGGCAGAGCACAATGTGGCATCTGCTATCTCTCCCTTCTTCTCCAGGTCTCATTACTTTAAGTTACTGGCTACTTCTTCTGTGGCTTTCTTTCTTCTGGTTTCCTTTGAGTTCAGCTTCTTGCTCTCATGGCTTTTTTTTTCTGTTTCTGTGACTTTTTTCTCTGTATGTTATTCTCTTTATTCATCCAGTTTATAAAGGACTCCAGCAAGAGGATTAAGACCTACCCTGGGTCATGCTTCCTGAAGAAATTTATTCAAAAGGCCTTTAGCTGCACTAACCTAATCAAAAGGTGCCAATTCCAATAGATTCATGCCAAAATAAATGGATTAGCTTTAAGAAAAGAATTTTCTGGGATCCATAAAAGCTTCAAACTATCACAATATGTTAACTTAAAGAAAAAATATTTATTTTCTTGTTTAGGGTCCCTTCATTACTCAATGTTTTCATGAGAAATAATTGGTTTTTAATTCTGTATTTATTTTATTTTAGAGAAATTGAATTTGGAAATATTTCAATTTTATGCATCCTTCACATATTGTCAAAATTTAATATAATATAAGTATTTCATTGTATCTCAGAAATAAGCACTCTGCAATGACACTATGTTTATGAAGTTGAATAAGATATGCCTGAAAATTTTGGTCAATATTAGTTATTTTGTGGTTTGGAAAGATGAAGTTCTATCTGCAAACTCATACTGCCAATAGGTGCTATCTGAAATTTTAATTCAGTGTTATAGAGACTCTTAATCCTCTAAAACGTGTTTCAGAAATTTCCATGAAGTGGAAGTTAGAGTTGGCATTTTGTGGAAATTTCACCAGTATGTGTTAGTCATGATGTATTATATAATGGATTCTTTTAGTAGACTACCTATTGATACACTTTTCAAAATTCTTGCATAATTTTATTTCCTTTCACTGTGTTTCTTCCAATTTTCCTGTTTTGTCCCTAACACTCTTCAGTAAATATTACCATATCTAATTTATGGATTATTGAGAGAGAGAGAAAGAGAGAGAGAGAGAGGGATAGAGAGAGAGAGAGAGAGAAATGTGATGGAGATAAAGAGAATTAGGAATTATTTGGAACAAAATTGCCTTTTTTATTATGCCCAGATAATTACATTAGTACATAATTATATTATTAGTTGATATCTTTATAAGTTATTTTATTAACATAGACATTCTAACTAAATCAGAAATTATTATGATTTATTTGTGTTCTTTTTTCATTAGAGTAAGTTCTCTGAATTTATAGAGAAATCAGAATTAAGTTTAATTATGCATTTTTACTTTAGATTTCTTTGAGCCAAATGAGTATATTTTTCTCTAATCCCACAATTATTAAAATGTTAAATCTATGTATTAGAAAAATATTTCACCTAGATCTGTGAGAGCCTTTCTCAGAAAATAAAGTTGTGACTTTCTTTTCATTTCAATAATTTTAAGTTGATTTGTGTATTCTCTTCTTGGCATATGATCATCTCAATATGACAAAACCTTAGCATCATTCGGGTCATGAATATAAATCATTTGCAGGTCACTAAATGCAATCTGGTCCAATGCATGGTAAATGTTTGTCTCTATTAAATCCTTGAAAATACAGGGGCCAATGAATTAAGCTGGGTTAAAACACATTGAACTATGGCACACAGAAGGAAAAACCAAAGTTACTGTGCTGAAATATTGCTCCTAAATAAGGATATTGGATTTAACTGTGTTCAATCATTAAGGCTTTCAGTTGCTATACAGGTAACTCTAATTTTTTTTTGGTCATGCACTCTTTCTTCTTCATACTCCATTGAATGATAAACAGTCTAATGGCATAGGGAAGAATACCAGAGATCACATACTACTTGGGACAAATATCATCATTTAATTATTTCATCAATAGCTCTTATTAACAATTTTATTAATGATCCAAGAGCTGTAGAACAATATCAAATAGTTTAATACACATGCAGTTAGAGTTCAGCAACAAGAATGGGAGAGAATGGACCAGAAGAAATATTTAAGGATATAATGGCCAAGACTTTCTCCAAATGAAGGAAAGACATCAAATTACAGGACCACAAATGCCAGCAACCCTCCAGGAAAGATAAATATAAAAAGCAAATCAACTGAAAAACTTATGAATATTCATCAGATTCATTGATGAAAAGGAAAGATAAGTACCCAATTACAAAAGTAGACAGAGGATAACCACAAAACGGCATCTGAGTAAGGAGCTCCTAGAGTCAGCTCTTGCTACAAGGCAATTAGTAATCACTCAGAGCTACCTAAAGCACCTGTATGGGGGCTCCAGGAGACCAAAAGAGCATCCTGCAACATCCTGGAAAGAATGGAAGGAGGAGAGTGCCCATCTGCAGAGAAGATTCTTAATTAGAGCACTCCATGCCCGGGAGGCCAGTGCCCATTGTCCACTGGCAGCATATGTACCATAGGAACTATTCTGCAGCTGGAATTGGAAGCTCCATTTCACAAAAATGGGGGAGAAAGAAATGGTTGGGCACCAACTGAAGATACTATTTAGTAAATTCAGCTGTCTAAAGTATAATCCTAAGAACAGCAAAAATTTGAATCTTTCCAATTCAGAAAGAAGCCGGTAGCTGCCATCTTAACACCGCCCCTGGCATGAAGGGAAGCAGGTGGCCTCAAAATCACAGTGCTGGTAGGGAACATCTTCTTTCCATCCAGATCAGATTGCAGCTCTAGCCTAAGCCCTAGGCCCACCTCTGGCAGGGAGGAAGCTGGAGCAACCTGTGCCAGCCTCTCCTGGTAACTTCAGGTACATTCAGCTGGCATTGACAGCATAGATTGAAGTTTACCAGGGCAATGTACTGCATGGCACAGATTGCTGCTCACACCTGCAGCTCCATCCCCACCCCAGGCAGGGGAGAAAGCGGAACAAACCTTCATCAATCTCTCTGGGCAACTACAGTCTAGGCCTGCATGACATGGATTATTACACATGGTTGTGGCTGTCTCAACCACTGGCAAAGGAGAAAGTTGGGAGAGCTTCATTGGTCTTTGGGGCAATGAGAGCAGCTTAAGCCTCCACAGCTTACAGCACCAACTACATCCTTGGCTCCTGCTACACACACAGCAAGAGAGAAAGGGCAAGAAATCACTAAATCAAAGAGAGAAACTGCACCAAGATTAAATACTCTAGTAAGGCAGATACCAAGAGACCAACAAAAAATTACAATCTGCACCAGAAACAGGAAGTTTTGCCCCAATTAAAGGAACGAGATAAGGCTCCAGATGACATAAAGGAGTTGACACAACTAACCATGGATATTTAACAAATCTTCTTAGTAAATTCAATGAGATGGCTAAAGAGTTAAGGATATTAAGAAGACATTGGATGAGCACAAAGAAGAATTTGTAAGGATACATAGAAAAATAGCAGATCTTATGGGAATGAAAGGTACAACAAATGAAATAAAAAATACACTGGAATCATATAATAGCAAATTTGAGGAGGCAGAGGAAAGGATTGCTAAGCTTGAATAAATGGCATCTGAAAGCAAACAAACAAAAGAACAGATGGAAAACTTGCATGGAAAAAATTGAACAGGGTCTCAGGGAAATAAACAAAAGCAAGGAACATGCAAACATACATATCATGGGTGTCCCAGAAGGAGAAGAGAAGGGAAAAGGAGCAGAAGGAATGTTTGAAGAAATAATGCTAGAAAATTTCCCAATCCAATTGAAGGACATAGATATCCATATCCAAGGAGCAAAACATACTCCCATCCAAATAAATCCGAATAGACCAACTCTGAGACACATACTAATCAGAATGTCAAATGCCAAAGACAAAAAGAGAATTCTGAGAGCAGCAAGAGAAAAGCAAAGCATAACATATAAAGGATACCCCAAAAGATTAAGTGATGATTTCACATCAGAATCCATGGAGGCAAGAAGATAGTAGTATGATATATTTAAGATATTGCAAGAGAAAAACTTCTAGACAAGAATATTATACCCTGCATGATTGTCTTTCAAAAATGAGGTCGAGTTTAGAATATTCACAGATAAACAGAAACTGAGAGAGTTTGTAACCAACATACCAGCTTTGTAGGAAATACTAAAGGCTGTGCTACAGCCTGAAAACAAAAGACATGAGAGAAGGGCCTGGAAGAGAGTCTAGAAATGAAGATTATATCAATAAAAGTAAGTAAAATTGTCAAAAGAATGGTGAAAATAAAATATGACAGATACAACCCAAATATTCAGGAATAACCTTAACCAATGATGTAAAGCACCTGTATTCAGAAAACTACAACTTATTGTTAAAAGAAATAAAAAAAGACCAAAATAATTGGAAAACATTCCATGCTCACAGATAGGAAGACTAAATATCATTAAGATGTCAATTCTACTCATATTGATATATAGATTCAATGCAATCCCAATAAAAATACCACCAGCACTTTTAAAATAAATGGAAAACACGATTATCAAAATTATTTGGCATGGAAAGGGGTCCTGAATATCCAGAAACATCTTAAAAAGGAAAAGCAAAGTTGGAGGACTCTCATTTCTGGACTTTAAATCATATTACCTACCTACAGTGGTGAAAACAGTATGGTACTGCATAAAGACAGACACATAAACCAATGGAACCAAATTGATAGTTCAGAAGCAGACCCTCACATCTATGGTGAAGTGATTTTTGACAAGCCTTTCAAAACCATCCAACTTGGGCAGAACAATACATTCTACAAATGGTGCTGAGAGAACTGGATATCCATAGACAAAAGAAGGAAAGAGGACCCCTATATCATACCTTATACAAAAATTAACTCAAAATGGAATAAAAACCTAAATATAAAAGCAAGGACCATAAAGCTTCTAGAAGAAAATGTAGGAAAATACCTTCAAGACCTGGTAGTAGGTAGTGGATTCTTAAAGAAGATAAGAGTAGAACTGAGATGGATTACTGATATTTAATGTATGTAGAAGTTTTAATTAACTTTACTGTAAAAGTGTGGAAATGTACAGAGTTGATGGTAACACATTATAGTGAGTAACTGCTGGTTTATAAATGGGAATGCAGGTGAAACTGGAAGTCTAGGGATGTAAATACCAATTGATAGAAAGCTAGAGAGTAATCTAAGGACAGAATAGCACAGTAAACACAGAGAATTGTGGTTGATGGTACAGATACAAGAGTGTCCTTTGTGAGCTAGAGCAGATGTACATCACTATTGCAGGGTGGTGGAATGTGGACAAGCCTGGGAAAAATCCAACTGGAGTGACCTATGGACTGTGGTTAACAGTAATAATGTAATATTCATGCATCTATGCCAAAGATGCACTGTGTTGATAATGAGGGATTATGGAGAAAGTGTGCCAAATGTACACTGTGGACCTGGTAATAATCTGTGGATATTACCTCATAATATGTACCAAATGTTCCATCATGGTGTGGTGTACTGATAGAGGAGTGTTGGTTATGTTCCACCATGGTGTGGTGTACTGATAGAGGAGTGTTGGTTGGAAATTCTGCACATGTGCATGATTGTAAGTTTACAACTTCTGTCATAAAAATATATTTAAAAAATAATAGCATGGGTTGGGGGGGGGGAAGACACCAGATGAAAGATAAGAACTATAGTTAGGAGTAAGATTTTGACAATATTCTTTCATAATTTTTAACAAATGTCTCACAACAATGCAAGGTGTTGGTGGAGGGTTGATGTTTTGCATGTTCACAACTTTTACTATACACTTATTTTTATGTATGTTCATGTAAATAATATAAAAAGAACGATAATAGAGTGGGTTGGAGGAAGAATACTTTCATTAGTAGCAATATTTTGAGAATGCTCTTTAATTATTAGTTAAAAATGTTTCACATCAATGCAAGGTAGTAATGGTTGGGTAAGTTATGAGAGTCCTTTATGATATTATGTATGTTTGTTTTGTAAGTACACAACTATTACTATATATTTATTGCTTATGAATGTTTATGTATGAGTGGTATATTTAAAAAAAAATTTTTTTAAGTAGAAAATAAAGCAGAGGAAAATACATACTGCACACAGAAGAAAAACCATAATTATTATAAAAGACTTGCAATCCAAAATTATAAAAGTCAGAAAATAATGGAAAGGTATCTTTAAAGTACTGAAACTTAAATACCCATTGCAATACCCACTGAAAATAACTTCTAAATAAAAGAACAAAATAAAACCTTTTTAGGAAAATAAACAAATACGCACAAAGAAATATATATTTTTTATCAGCAGACTTGTGCTTTAAAAGTCATCAAGGCAGGAGTATGATAACAGAAGGCTTAGGTCTAAACAGAGACCACATACGGCAATGTAATTTTAAAATTGAAGGTAAATGTATAAAATATTTGATTTTTAAAATTTTAATTGATTTAAAATTAATTTCCTAAAGCTAAACATGTTTGAGGAATTTTGAGTGTATACCCTATATAAAAGAAAAATTATGGTAAAAATAACACAATGATTGGGAATGAATCACACATTATAAATTATGTGGTATATTACTTTAGGTAGATTATGATAAATGAAACATGCATATAATAATCCCTAGTAAAACCAATAAAAAAGAGAGAACACAAAAATTACAAACATAAGGAATTAAAATAAGGATTTCATTATAGTCACCTACAAATATGAAAAGGAAAATAAGAAAATTTTATAAACTACTTTTAGTTGTTAAATTTGATAATTTAGAGTAAATATTCAATTCCTTAAAATACTCACATCAGAAGAAATGGTAGCCTTAGCAGTCTTATACGTTTTAGAGAAATTGAATTTTTCCTTAAAAACCTTCTAAATGACAATTTGGAATTTGTTTTACACATGTGAAAATTACATATTTCCCTCATACTGGAATGTGGACAGAGTGCTATATGAAACCTCTTCAACCATGCAGAAGAGGACATATTTGGATATAGTAGAGCAAAAACAGAAGAAACCTGGGTCCCACGATTACCTCATGGAAAAAAGCCATCCACAAAGCCTAGTCAGCTAAAGTCTGCACTGTTATCCCCAAGGATACTTTCCACTTTGTTGATCCACTATGTTTTGGAAGCCCTTTCTTACAATAGCCTGTACCTAAGTGATAGAAGTTCTCACCCTAACCCCAGTCACATCACTTGATAAATCACTCTTTTCTTTGCAGAGTTCTTCCTTTCTGGAAATAGGACTGTACATGTATATTTGAGAACATTTAGCAACTATCTGCTAAATTACACTGTCTTCTGTTAACAGCTCTAGGAACACTGATAGCTACATACACCTCTCAAAAGTCCCTGTTTGTTTGTTTTTTAATGTTTTTCAATATAATAAAGTAATTATTATTTTTTTCAACTCCGAAAGATTGGTATATTTTTGTAGAAAAAAAGGTCATATCACAGAATGGTGAGTAATAATGCATCCTCTAAAGGCAGACAGTCTGGTTCAAATGTGAGCTTGTCATTTAACCTGTTGACTGACCGTGACCAAGTTATGTCGCAGTTTCATCCTCCATTGAATTCTGCCTTTCAAAAACATTTATTGAAGCACTCTTCAAAGTACTGGGAATATAGCACTGGACATAATTGGAAAAATATTGTGCTCATAGAGCTTCTATAGTGGGGGAAAATAGAAAGGAAACAAAAGCCTTAAACAAAATATTTAGAATGTTAGATGGAGTAACTCCTATGGAAAACAAATGCAGCCAGGACAAGGGATGGGATCAGGCACTATTTTAAGTAGGGTGGTAAGAGATGGTCTTAAATGAATGAGAAAAGACCCATGCAGTTTTATGCTGGGTGAGAATTTTAGGAAGAAGAAAAAAATGAAAGAAGTCCAGCAGCCTCAGGGCTAATGTGCAGAGGGAAGTAGAAGTTCAGTTTGGCTGCACCAAAGTGAGCATAACAAATGCAATGATAAAAAGATGAATTCATCGAAATAAGACAGAGAAGCAAGATCATGTTGGAGCTGAGGCTCTTATGTAAGTTTTGAGTTTTACTCTGAGTGTAACGTGATGTCATGTAAGGTTAACAGTAACACTCTGGCCTCTACATTGAGATGAGACTTGAAGGGAGTAAAGCAGAAAACAAAGAGACAATCTAGAAGGCTGCAGCAGTATTTTAAACATTGATATTCTAGGTCTTTTGGGCCAGCGAGGTAGCAGAAAAGGTATTGAGAAATAGTAACACTCCAAGTATATTCTGCACAGAGAATCAATATGATATGCTGATGGACTAGATGTGGGGTGTGTGGCATAGAGAAAATGCCAGGATGAGGCTTAAGTCTTTGCCTGAACAAGTAGGACAATGACTTTCCATTACCTGAGATTAATTTTAGATATTTCAAAAAACTAACTGAGTGTTATCTTGTGAAGATAAACTATGTCAATTATATACCTAAAGCCCTTTGAATATTGTTTGCTGCTCAGTTGGCACTCAGTAAATATAATCTGTTTGTACAATTATTATATAACATCAATAATTTGCAAACAAAAACTAATGTTCATATTTTGTAATGCTCTATTCTAGTCTTATTTTCTTAATCATTTTTAAGTGGTTCAAATTTACAATATGTTAAATTTAGACATGCCACCATAAATGAAATGATTTTGTCTTAAAAATATTTCAGATCACATCTTACATAAAATATGATATGCACTGATTTAAATAGAGGAAATACAGGAGAAATGCAAATAATCTAGTGTTTTCACATTGCCCAAATGGCATGTTACATTTATCTAATAACATCATAAATTCTTTCTAGACTATATTATAAGAAAACAGGATAGTCTGAATTTAATTAAAATATAAGCATTTCCTGAACATTTTACTCTCTGAAAAGTTAGAGCACCTATTGACCATCTTTGTCAAAACTAACCAAAACAGTGCAATTTCTAACTTATAGAAATGTACATAAATGAAAGCAAGTCCAGCACAGTTCATAAGAAAGACCAAAAAATGTAAAGAGCCTATAAATATAAGATACAATGCCTGTAAAAGATGAGGGATTGCCCCGACCCGCACGACAGCAACGGGGCTCGAAACCTGCCGAGAAAGAATGGTGGGACAAGAGACTCAAGGAATGACAGCAAGACAGTATTCTGATCAAGCTGCAAACTTTATTGAGGGAGCAGGGCTTATATGCTGTTTGGAAAGAGGAAGTGAGTCGGGGCCGGGTGGCGCTCCAGGATTGGAGGGTGTTGTCGCTGGAGTAGGGGACAGATCTTACTTTCGCGCCCTGCGCCTGCATACTGTTGTAATCACCTGGGCAGTGGCGGGAACCGGAGAACAAAGGAGTAAGGAGGAAGAAGAACAAGGAAGTGACAAAGCAGATTTTGTGTCTGCGCCATGTTGTGGCGTCCGCCATGTTGCGCCATGTAACCACTGGTTGCTATCGCTTAGGTTGTTGGCACCTCTCTTGGCAGACTCCAGTGACGGCTCCCAACATCTCCTCCCTTTTTCTTTATTTAGCACAGTACTCTCCGTAGGCTAGCTGAGGGAAGTAGAGGCCTCATTTCCCTGATGTAGATGGCTCTGATATTTTCTGGAAGGGGTAGCACAGGCAACGCAGCGTAAGGGAGGGGGGCTGTGCCTGTCTTAAGTCGGAACTGTGCCCTGTAAGGAACTGCACCCGGGAAACAGTGTACCTTACCCATTATGTGATCAGTCTTACCCGTCATTGGGAAGCATGGCAGCAAAAGGCCATGTCCCTGTCTTAGGTTGACTGATAGGTCAGTCCAGTTGCCCGTCATTGGCTAACCAGTCCAGCACCTCTGTGAGCGTTTTTGCCTGGCAAGTTCTATGAGCAGAGCAAACCCCTGTGCTAATGAGGCATGCTTCTCAGAGAACAGTTAGGTTGTGCTTACCTTTGACTGTCTCCTGCGGTGCTTTGCCACGCACTCAGCAGCCTTAAATGGAGGGAGCAGTACACAGATGGTCTGTTGGCATGCCTTGATCAGCAAGGTGGAGCCGGTGGTAATGTACCTGAATGGGCTTGCCAAGAGCGGAGTCAATCTGATCTTTGACTAGCTGGATAATTCTTTTTGCAGCCCATGGCCCAAAGGAAAGTATTAGGAGGATGGTTATCAGTGGGCCTAGTATGGGGAGTAGATATGGCAAAAGGCCTTGCAGCCCACTCCAGAGAGGGTTGTTTGCTAATTCTTTCCTCCTTCTCTCTAAATCCTCTTGGAGCTTTTTGACTTTATTTCTAACAATGCCAGATTTGTTGGCATAAAAGCAGCATTGTTCTTGTAAGGCCAAACAAATTCCCCCACGTTCAGCTGCAAGCAGATCTAGCCCTCTTCTGTTTTGCAACACTACCTCTGCCAAAGAGTCTATTTGGTCTTGAATATCTTGTATAGTGCTCGATAAAGTTTGGACATCATCAATCAATTGTTTGGATAATTTTGTATATTGAGTCATAGAAATCCCCAAACCTGCCGTACCAGTGGCTAGGGCTCCAGAAATACCTAAGGTGACAAAAAGTGGGATAAGTTGTACCGCTCTCCTAGAGCGACCAGCAATATAGTCCATGCTGGGGATAGGTACAGGTTCAGTTCCCTTAATGATGCTAACATCAGGGAAGAGGGTGGCAAGAGTACATGTTCCTGTCCAATTGGAAGGCAAGAAGGTGTAAGCAAGACTGCCGCCACAGACGAACACTGTGCCATTATCTGTGCAAATGGCGTTAGACGTGTTTTGTGTAGAGTTACAGAGGGCGAAAGTGAGATGGCCCAAGTGGATTTCCTCACTGGTATTGGTGGATGGAGAGTGCAGGCAGGTGCGAGTATGAGTAAAGAGGGGCTGTACCTTAAGGGGTGGGATAATGGGGCAGGTGTTATTGGGAGAGAAGGAGTTGTTAGCCACAGGTAAAGCTATAGGCATGGGGTTTCCCAAGCGTAAGCATAGCCAGCAGTCCTGTGCAGTGTAAGGTTGGGATTCATTGAGCAAATTAAATGCAGCTTCAAGGATATTAAAGGTTTGAACATCTAGGTTTAAGTCCCCAGCCTTAGGCAAAGCTAAGGGGTGATATTCAATTTGAGGAAATGTGTTCTTTATGATTTCCTCAATTCTTTCCTGGATCATTATCTGCCGGACCTGATCCTGTGGACCTCCTCTGTCTGAAATATCTACCGGAGGAATTTTATTCCAGCAAACAGTATCTCCCACGGTACCTTGGAGCTTATTATTTCCTAGAGGACTGGGGTTATTGCTCCAGTCTCCTCCAGCAGTGCCAGATTTGGTATGAGCTAAGGTGGCGGTATAATAGGTCTTATCGTTTTCGGTGCATGATTGTACCTCAGTATAAGAGAGGTAGTGTTGGGTGTAGTGGACATAACTGTAGAGTGAGATTTGTACAGAGGTTTACTGCATTTTGTTTTTTAAAGTTTGCAGGAAGACCACACGATGGGTTAGGGGGTCGAACGCATCCGGCAGGAGTGAATTGTACAGTGAGGAACTTGTCAGCAATTGGGGGTGACCATCCAGTAGCTAATGTTTCGCATCCCCAGTAGGCACAATAGTAGTGCGCGGGCTGATTGCAGTACGAACGCCCCTGGGCGGAGCTGGGACAGAGGTAAACATCCTGAATATTGAGATAATTGATGGTCCAGGTTTCGAGAGGATTTTGTACACATACTGTAAGGAATTGAGTTAACTTTTCTTTTTTAAACTAGTAATATCAGTTTTGCTGCCTTGCCTTTCAAAGTTTGGAACAGTTCCCAAAAATAATTTTCACAAATAACATTGAATGTTATTAAATTTAGTGTCCCATGGTTGTGGGATGTATTTTCATTTTACCAATTTATTGAGCTGTTAGTAAATGTTGTATTACCAAAATTCTAGAAATAAGGATTACTGTTATTAGTGATTATGATTGAATTATTAATGAACTAAAATATGGTTGTGTTTTTAATAGGTTTCGGCATCCCTATAAGGGCCCGATCCTTTACAATTCCATAGGAATCATCAAACAACACAACCTCTGTAAGCTCATGACATATATGTCATTTGTCATTAAGTAGTCTGTTGTGAGAGGGACATGTAAAATTTACCATATTTTCTGATTTATATGGCAAAGAAGGGAAAATGAGAACATAAATTTGACTGTGATTTTTAGGTTGCATGCATACAGAACCATATCCAAAGAAGTAGGGCAGTTTATAAAAGGTAAAGTTAAATTTTCTGTAAGTTTCCCTTCTTCTTTTGGCTTTAAGGGTAGTTATAAGTTATAGGTCCTGGAAAATGGTGAGCTTGATTAAGATAAATTGGGTAAGACTCATTGCTCCAAATTAACAGCTCTAGAAGAGGTGAGTTGGTTATGTATGTTCAATAAGTGTAATTATGATGTGGTATCTTACCTTGACCTAATACTTTACCTATAATTAATTCATTGTAAACCCACCATGTCCATAGTTTAAGTCTTGGCAGCATCTTCAACTCTAGACTTGATTCTTCTGGAGGGGATCCACTGCTCTTCTCCTGTTTCTGTAATGATAAGAGCAAAACCTTGGCCCCAAAAGTTTACCTCTCCTTTTTCCCATTTATTGGTTCTTTCATTTTTCCAATATATTGGTTGTCCACATTTTTCATTTTCATTCCTTTTTTTTTTACCCTCCCAATGTCTTTCTGATGCTGTGGCATTAGAAATTTGTTGTCTATTAAGAAAATTTAAGGTAAGCAATGCTCTAGACAGTCTGTCCCTAGCAGACTCTCCTCCATCTCCCCCTTTTTGTTTTTGCAACATTAAGTTTAATAAGTGATTACTTTTTTCTACTATTGCTTGTCCCGTCACATGCACATCCTGAAGGCAGCCAAAAGAAGGCACATGTGTGACATCCATTTGTCAAATTTAATTAGGATGTTCTCCACAGGGATTAGTTCCTGGAGAGAAAGTGGGGGCATTTATGGGCCCACAAGTAGGACATTGTCTAACAATCCTCTTACTTTCTTTTACTGTTAAGTGGGGATATTTATGACGTAAGCCAGAAGCATTAGTATGTGTAAGTTTATGATAATCAGAAGTTTTTTTGTATCTTTGTTGGGTAGGAATATCTATTCTATTATGCCATCCTCTTGTCAAAGTATTCCAGTAGGGGAATGGCAAGATGGAAATATTAAAAGAGAAATTGGAAGATTTATAGTTATCCTTGTTAGTTGGCTATTTTGTACTCTTTTTCCAGCCATTTAACTCCTCTTTTGCTTCTGGGCTTAAAATGCAAGGACTATTTAAGTCAGGGTTTCTTGTTAGGGTAAAGCATAAGTTGGAATTTCTAAAGTAGGCCATATCTAATTAATATCACCCAGTAATTTTTGAAAATCATTTAAAGTACATAAATTATCAGTTCGAAACTGGACCTTTTGTGGAGTTATAATATTTCTATTAATAGTATGACCTAAATATTGAAAAGGAACCTGTTTTTGAATTTTTTCTTCTGCTATTTGCAACCCATGTTGAGGAAGAATTTCTTTAGCCAGCTGAAATGATTGTTTCAGCTCTTAAGATTGCTCAGCGGCAAAAAGAATATCATCCATATAATGAATAATCATAGCCTTAGGAAATTGTTTTTGTAAAATTTGTAATGGAATGTGAATAAAGGATTGACATAATGTAGGTAGGACTGGTTATCATTCTCTAAGGTAAAACTTTGAACTGATATCATTCAGTAGGAGCTGAATGATTAATAGAAGGAATAGTAAACACAAATTTTTCTTTATCATTTGGATTAAGAGGAATAGTAAAAAACAATCTTTTAAGTTAATAATAATAATATGCCAATTTGTGAGTATTTTGCTAATTCCTGAGGAAGGGGCCAGCCTCCCCAGGAAGGAACACAACACTCCCTGAGCAGTACATTTCAAGGTTTATGCATCAGTCCCTGGGAGAGTGGCCAGCTCCTCCAGGGAGGAATACAACACCTTTTGAAATATACTTTATTATTTTTAATTTGTTACAAAACATCCTTGATGCGCTTACTATTTTAGTTTCCATTTATTATTATTATTATATATACCGGAGGTGGAGTAAATCAGACAAACTTAAGTTAAAGCACCTGCCTTTTGATTTTTAGGCAGAGAGGTAGTTTTATAACACATATTTTAAAATAATTAAAATTATGATTAATAACAGTATACTTTTGTTTAATATTACACTGAAACATTATTAAATTTTTAGCAATTTTATACACCTTTAAAGCATTTATATGAACTTTTTATTTATACAACTTTAATTGTCATAAAATTAGAAAACTTCTTTAATTGTACAACACTTTTAAATATTTTATTCAACTTTTATCACATGAACTTAACCACTTTCAGTATTCCACCCCCTTCCAGGGAACAAACCAAACCATTTGTAACAGTTTGAAACAAAAAGCGTTTTTTGAGAAAGCTGGTTTAAACATCATGTTCCCCCAAAAGCAACAAAACCTGTCTCTCCAAGGACACGTCAAGGCCAAAGCACAAGAAGCTACTTTGATAAAACACTCTCCCTCCTGCACACTGATCACCCAGGAGAAAAACTGTGCAAACTTCCACCAAAACAGACCAATCTTGAGAAACCCCGAGAAAGAACAAAACTCCAACCCTGTTTTAATAACTTAGTCATTTTATCTTATGATAAAATTACTTTCTTTTAATAATAAAAGCACATTCTATATACCTTCTTTACTTAAGTTACCACAATGATTTTAGAAACTGTTTTTAAGCAAACTTCTGACAACATACAATTACCATCAACATTAAACAAACTTGTTAGAATAATGATTTAATTTGTTCATATCTATTTTTATTATTTTAAATTAATAGCTATATTTATTTATTAATATAAGCACTTATTTAATGTTGGCCATTGAATAAAGCTTTTTTAATAATGTTTATTTATCAATTTAATATTACCATATGGAGGTATCAAAACGTACAGACACTGAACAACTTTTATATATTTATGGTTAAGTGGTTTATATCTGGAGGGAGTAGTGGAAGGTGTGGGACGGTGAGCGTACATATACTTTTTGGAAGGGGTGGAGTGGTTGTGAAAGGTGGCAAGAGGGTTAAAGGATAAAGGGCTGGAGGGTAAGGGGGAGGCGGGTGATGAGAGGAGGGCGGAAGTGAGTTAGGGCTAAGGTTCACTTCCTTATTTGGTGTATGTGTGTGAGGGGTGCCGGTTTCAGCATTAGCAGGGGGAGCAGAGGGCGCGACAGGGCGTGAGGGTTGGTCTTCAAAGGAAATTAGGCTAACCGGTGACTCCGGGCGCGAACCAGCCTGCGAACTGGCTTGCGAAGCGGCAGAGGCTTTTCCCCCGCAAGTTGAGGAGGGGCGGGAGTTAGATTGCAACACATTTTCACCCTCCGCAAGGAGTTGCTTAACATCTGGGGGTGGTGGAGATGCACCGATCATGTCCTGAATCATTCGCCAATAACTAAAGGTGGTGACAGGAACACGCTCGGGTCCAAAAACTTTATAGTAATCATTTAAACAATCACCTACTCTGTTCCAACATCGACTATCTATTGTGCCCTCCTCTGGAAACCATGGACAGGTTTTGAGTGTAAATTTGAAAAATTCAACTAAACTTTTCTTTTTAACTTTAATTCCTCGCGTCTTGAGTGCCTCCTTTACCTGGCTAATGAACAATGAATGTGAAGATTCTGCTTGTCCCATGATTAAAGAATGAAGTGAAACAAAGAATTTCACTTACCCACCTGGAGACTGGTCCCACGCCCGGGGCCAGACTGAAGAAGCGGTGGGTTGGTGCCGCGCTTTCTCTCTTCCGCCGCTGGGAGCCTTTTCATCGGCTGAGGTGCTGGAGAGCGCTCTCCTTCTGTGGTGAAGCGGCGTTCTTTTCTCGATCACAGGGAATCGTCGAGCCCCACGTTGGGCGCCAGTATGCCCGGACCCGCGGGACAGCAACAGGGCTCGAAACCTGCCGAGAAAGAATGGTGGGACAAGAGACGCAAGGAATGACAGCAAGACAGTATTCTGATCAAGCTGCAAACTTTATTGAGGGAGCAGGGCTTATATGCTGTTTGGAAAGAAGAAGTGAGTCGGGGCCGGGTGGCGCTCCGGGATTGGAGGGTGTTGTTGCTGGAGTAGGGGACAGATCTTACTTTCGCGCCCTGCGCCTGCATACTGTTTTAATCACCTGGGCAGTGGCGGGAACCGGAGAACAAAGGAGTAAGGAGGAAGAAGAACAAGGAAGTGACAAAGCAGATTTTGTGTCTGCGCCATGTTGTGGCGTCCGCCATGTTGCACCATGTAACCACTGGTTGCTATCGCTTAGGTTGTTGGCACCTCTCTTGGCAGACTCCAGTGACGGCTCCCAACAAGGGATTAAACAAAAAGAATATTATTAAAAATAAATGATGTGGCTCAAGCAGTTGAGCAAGTGCTTCCCACGTGGGAGGTCCAAGGTTCATTCCTGATGCCCCCTAAAAACAAAACAAAAAAAAAACAAACAAGAAGCAAACAAATGAAAAAACAACTCAGGTGAGCCAAAGTGGCACTGAGGTTGAGCGCCGGCCTCAAACATAAGAAGTCTGTGGTCCAATCCCCAGGCCAGGTACCTCCAAAAATAGATAGATAGATAGATAGATAGATAGATAGATAGATAGATAGATAGA
>JAKSZT010013614.1:72100-136573 GCA_026826555.1 Tolypeutes matacus | reverse complement strand
AGATAGATAGATAGATAGATAGATAGATAGATAGATAGATAGATAGACAGACAGATAGACAGACAGGCAGACAGATAGATAAAGATAAATGCTTATCAAAGACATCTCTGCAAATAAAATAAAGAGGAATTGCCATAAATACAGATTCTAAACAATATAGATTTCAGAGCAGAAATAGACATAATAAAGTAATTTATATGGATATAATATATCATAAGTTAAAATTTTTGTATGAATGAAATTTCATATAAATTTCAAGTAAAATTCAGGATGTAGAGAAAATAATGTACATTTTATGTATTTGAATAAATTAATGAACAGTAATGAGTTAGTGAAAAGTCATTACTATTTTACTCCTAAAAGACATGTTGAACTTCATTTTAATCTTTCCAAAATCATTTAAGAAAATGTACACATTCTTTAAAAAATGCAAAATAAAGATAATATAAATTAATTGAATGCTAAAAAATTTGTCTAGTATCCATTGCTTCAGTTTAAATAAAAAATAATCAAATATTTGGAAAATGAAGAAAACATTCTTTTTTAAAAATATATTAAAAAGACAGGAGGCGGCTGTGGCTCAGTCAGTGGGGCTCCCGTTTACCATATGGGGGGCCCCGGGTTCGGTTCCCGGGGCCTCCTGGTGGGGGCAGGCCCGCCCGCGCAGCGTGGTTGGCTGACCCAGCGAGCACAGGCAGCAAGGGGGGGATAAATGAATAAATAAATAAAATCTTTAAAAACATATATATATATATATATATATATATATTAAAAAGAAAAGAAAATTTAAATTGCAATTACAGTTCCTGTAGAGGATTTTTTAAAACAAACTTTTAGAACCTACCTGGCTAAAATTTCTGGGATTTCACAAAATTTAGATTCATTACCAATTCTTAGTTTTACATCTTTTCTCTATTAAAATTTGTGTAACAAATGAGCCAAGAATTTAACTCAAGATAACAAACTTATAAAAATTAAGAGAAAGGAAATGATATTTTCAATCATACCAAAATTAAATAAAGTAATATATTGACATATCACAGAATGGTAAGGTTTTTAAATGGTTAGCTGGAAGACACAAAAGTAATATCAGAACATGCAGATATTTAACGTCATTAATTACAAAACTTCAGGTCTTAAAGCATGGAAAGAGGAGATTCTTGATTCTGTTCACGAACCAAGAAAACATTTGTTTTAGTTTTCTAATCTGCTCAAGCAAATATTATAGAATGTGTATACTTAAACAATGGGAATTTATTAAATTGTGATTTTGAAGCTAAAAGAAAGTTCAAAACAAGATGTCATCAAAGCATCATTGAGGTAATGCTCCCCCAAGCCTATGGTACTCTGGGACTAACTGCCAGTGATCCCTGGAACTTAGTTTCAAGGCACATAGAAGCATCTCCTAGTCTTTCTCTTCTCTTCCAGTTTCCGTTGATGTTTGGCTTCTAGCTGTTGCATCTGAGGCTTTCTCTCCCTTTCACTGAATTTCAATCTCTTATAAAGGATTCCAGTAATAGGATGAAGACCCATAACTACTGAGGTGGGCTAAATCTTAACTGAAGTAACATAATAAAAATGTCCTACTTACAAAGGTTCATACCAAAGGAATAGATTAAATTTGAGAATATGCTTTTCTGGGGTACACAGAGTTCAACTCTCAAATGAAGTACTAAATATTATAGTGATGAGTGAAATCTGAAAGTTGCAAAGGAGTAATAGAAAATGACAAAAACTTGCATATACATATGTAATACATACATACACAGACATAGAAGACCATGAAAAAAACTATAAAAAATAGGATATTGTTATTTCATTTAATAATTTAAAATATTTTACAGTTTTTCTTCAATGTTCACATATGTTTTTTCAATAACTCAGTTTTATAACAATATTTTAATTTTGCTCTAAGAACAAATATTGAAATTCTGTTTTTCCTTTTTAGATATTTGTTTATGAATAAGATTAAACAAAAAGCATTTATAAACCACCAGTAAACATTTTCATTACCAAAGTTATTGTATATTCAAAATTTTGCAAAAATGTAAGTATTCTGATTACAGTGGCCAAACTTTATTAGTACTACATAAATTATTTCCATATAGCATCTGATTTAATCTAACAACTCTATGGATTAAGAATTATTTTTCTTGCATAACTGAGAAACTACATTTATATTCTCAGCAATTTAATACTAAGGAATATACATCGAAAAATCTGGCAGATCTAGGCTCTAAACCCTAGATTGTTCAGTCTAAAGCAGCTCTCTATAACTATGCTATATTTCTTGTGGACAAAATAAATGGAATGACTTCTGAAAATGCTCTCTATAAAAATTTATCTGAAATTGGAACTTTCATGGGGATTTCTATGATACCTTTCGAAAGACAATGACATATTTTTCACATTAGCTGCCCTGAAATACATGTATTTAAACCACAGGCTAAATACATATTCCATAGGTTCCAATTACAATGAAGAGTTCCTAAAACATATTCTTGGAAATGTTGCTAATCACAGGTGGTGAAATAGAGGATGACTCAGCAGAAATACAAACTAAAAGATGCTAGTGTATTTAGAAAGATACAAATTAAATACCCAAGTAGGCATGAAAGAAAAGATGCATGTAAATGTTCAGCATCACTATCATTTCAATTGTCTGGAGCCCTCTCTCTTTTACATGACTCTAATGAGAGCATTTTTTACTTCTTTGTTCCTAAGGCTGTAAATGAGTGGATTCAGCATGGGCATCACCATAGTATAAAACCCAGAGACCACTTGATCTTTTCCCAAAGAGTAGGAATTTTTTGGTTTTAAATAAGTAAAAGTCATGGTACTATAAAAGATGGTGGCTCCCAGGAGGTGGGAGGCACAAGTAAAGAAGGCTTTGCACTTTTCTGAAATAGAATTAATTTTAAAGATAGCAGGCAGAATGGACACATAGGACATGGAGATTGTGATAATAGACACAGAGACAGTTGAGCCACCGAAAATGAATATCATGATTTCAGTGTCATGAGTGTCAGTGCAGGACAGGGATTAAAATTGGAGTTGTGCCACAGAAAAAGTGATAAATTACTTTGGATTTAAAAAAATGCAAACTGTTCATGCAGAGAACATTAAAAAATGATTCAGCAAAACCAGTCATGTAGGAACCAATGACCAGGACATGGCAGCATCTCCTGGACATGATAACTGGGTAGTGAAGAGGATTGCAGATAGCTACATAGCGGTCATAGGACATTGAAGAAAGAAAGAATTCAGTGACAACCTAGAACAAAAAAAGTACATCTAGGTGAAGCAGCCCATGAATGGAATAAACTTGGTGGAAGTCAATAGGTTCTCTAAGGTTTTAGGTGTGATGACTGTTGAGTAACTGAGGTCATGGAATGACAGGTGACTGAGGAAAAAGTACATGGGGGTGTGAAGGTGGAGATCAAGGTGAATTATTAATATCATCCCTGCATTCCCCCTCACAGTAATTAGATATATCAGGAGAAATAGTATAAAGAGGACCTGCTAGATATCTTCAGGTATCTGACTTCCATAAGGATGAAGTCAGACACATTTGTGTTATTCCTACTTCCCATAGTGTTAAACTGTTGTCAACTGTTGAGAAATCAAAGGTGACGCTTAGCATGAATGACATCAAAACCATTTTTGCTTCATGTATGATTTGGAATTTTAAAAAATTAGTAACTATGGAAATTCATAATAAAGAGAATTTTGCAAAATATTACTGAAAAAGCAAGTTTGATTATCTAATCTATAAATTAGGTATAAACCATCATTTGGATATTATATAACAGAAACGTATATTTCATTATTAGAGTGGACTTGAAATTGTTAAAATATTTCACTTTATTAACACATTCATCCAGATGAAAATCTTATACCATAGATTTCATTACTGTACACATTTTTAGATGATAAATGTGTATAGAAAATTAAGTAAATTATTAAGCGACAAAATAATTAATTTTTGGCTCTGCTTTGTGATTCTAACAAGACTGATTGTGCCCAGAGATCATGTACATAACACTATATTCCTACTTATATTTAATTTCAGTAAAACGGAAGAAAAATGCTATAGACAAAACAATATAGATGTAACGAATGATCAACTGTTCTTTTGTGTCTGATATTATTTGATACATATGACAGATCAGAAATTAAACACTATGCTATTTACTAAGGTATATTCATATTATAAACCACACATTGCTATTAAGTTTGAGAAGATATGTTCTTATGTAATTATTTAAGATAAAATTACTTCCAAAAGTTATAATTTCAATATAGGTACATTGCTTTATCACTCTGATTCTATGAATTCTATATTTCCATGTTTACAAATTCTCTTATTACATAGGTAAGACCTACATAATATATATATGTTTATGCATATTTTCTAATAATATCCCTATTTTGAGATAATCTAAAATACTCTTACTTTGAGATTAATACTTACCATGAGTCAAAAGTGGTGAAAAACCTCTTCCAGCATTATCTGTCCAGAAATTTGTCAACCTCAAGTTTTTCTCAGAAATAAAATATGCAAACCATTTAAGAGCCTGACAATCCTGTGATATAATATTTGTTTCCTTTGATAATGACCTGTTTAATATTTTGTGCATGCATATTTTTTGCTCTGAGGTAAAAATAATTCAATCTAAAAATTCTGTTCAAGTCCTCATCAAATAGAAAGCTCACCTGGAATACCAGGGAACTACTGTGAACATACATAGAGCTGTCTCTCCCCTGTCTTTCACCCTGATAATGCCATGGCATCTGTTATGTTGAAGATTAGTTATAATGCAACATCTGGTCATCCCTGGGACCATTTCAAAGGAGAGAGCTTGGCATTATTCCAAGGATAAAATTTCCAGGACTAATGCATCCATTTTAGGTTGTAACAGAGTGTTGCCTTCCCGTTAGAGCCACATGATGTTGAGCATTATTTTCTGGTATCCTATTGTGATTCTTTGTTTTATGACTGGTTAAAAAGAAGGTATTTCTAGAAAAATAATTAAGCTGTGGATGAAAGGCCAGAATGTTAACCACCAGAGATGCAACAGTACATTTTCCACAATGTAACCTTTTTGTATTTAAAAGTTGGGCCCTATCATAGGGAGTGAAACATTATTCATTAATTATTAGAGAAACAACAAAATTCACAAAAGGAAATGAAAATCATTCATAAGTATTATTAATCTTTGTTTTTTTTCCTACCAATAATTTTCCTTTGTGCACCTATTTTTATGTATACTTATTAGTTCACACAATTTTATTGTACCTTTTTAAAATAACATCTAGATTTTATTGTTAAATATTTATAACTCATCTTTATTTGTGTTTAATACAATTTAATAATTTTTACATTGGCTGCTTATCCATAACTAATTTCTTTCTATGATTGTGCAACAGCCAATGAATATTTTTGTGGCATGACAAATTAAACATGGTAGATTTTCTCCTGTCTGTTTTTGCAGTGTTACCAAATTCATCTACACAATTTTTTTTGTTGTAGTCAGGCACAACAATGTTTCTGCAACGTATTTCATTATTTTATTGTTCTTGGATTTTATTATACTAAAAGAACCATGAGAGAAGAAAGGTTAAAAATTATGCTGAGTAGAATAAATATTTGATAACAAATTAATGCCCAAAAGCTCACTGAAATGCTTTCTTGTGACTCTTGCATTATTTAATGATTCCAAAATCAAAATCCACGAAGATTTATAAGCAACTTGTACAAGAAAAACTGCTTACATGTCAGAATTTCAGAGGAGAATTTGATGGTATGGATCATGGAATTTGTAAAATAATATGTTATATATTTACTGAACTTTTGGAAGTACAATTCTTCTCAATAAAAATTCAGTGATATTTAGAAAATCTAATTTGGAGATTAAAAAGACAGCATCAATTTATTTCACAATAGGTGATCTTGGGGATTTTGACAAATATGAGAATGGAGATTTTCTTTATCAATGCCACCTCATTAGTGTCATCTTGCTACTTTCAAAACTGCCATGAGCGATTTTTTCTTTCCAGAGTTGAAATCATTTTTATCATTAAGTGTACTTTCAAGTGACATTAAGTAAATATTGAAAAAAGAATAATTTACAAAATTGATTTTATGAAGAATTTTTTAAAATTTTATTTTTAGAGAAGTTTTAGATTTACAGAAATATTATATCAAAAGTATAGGGAGGGATGTGACCTGGCCGATCCTCACTCCTCACCCATCGACTTGACCTCGCAGGATCCGGACTTCCCAGAGCCAGGGTTTCAGGTTTGTCAACTGACTGGTGGCGTCAGGAAAGGGAAGCGGAGGCTAATCCACAGAAGGCCGAGCGACCAGCATGCGCACCATGGATGGGCGACCTGCCTGTGTAATTGACCCGGGCAGAGGCCCCTCCACAGGCCCCGCCCAAACTCCAGGGGCCCGGGGCCTTGCGGGGAGTGGGAGTGGGGGTGGGGGTAGGGGGGGCTGCTCATGTATGGTAAGGGGAGTAAGAATTGGGAAAATTAAATCTTTACCGGTCCAAGCACCAAGTAAGAGCTGCAGAACCCCTGCAACAAGCCGGGTGTGCCCCCGTCCCGGCGGAGCCAAGGAGAACTTCTCCAGTGAATTTCGAATGGAAGGTATCTCAGCAGAAAACAATGAAATTTATTTAGAGCTGACCTCAGAAAACTTATCTCCAGCCTTGAAAACTGCCCAGAATGCCAGAGTTTTGAAAAACAAGCACCACTTTCCCTGCCTCACAGTCTCTGTAGAACTGTTATCTTTACCAAGCACTAATCGAATTGTGGCACATGACATCGCCATAAAGGTTATTCTGAGGAAACTGTGGAAGGAGTTACAAGAACCTATAATCCCAGGCGCTGATGTTAGTATTTACTGACCAGTTTTGAAGACTATGAAGAGTCTTGTGGAGAAGATGAAAAACATCAGCCATGACTTGTCGACCGCTTGCTCAGCTCTGAGATCTCTCCTTTTGGGAATTTTGGCCATTTCTGAGTTTCCTGGCCCTCAGGACTTGCCTTCTATCTGGGTCTTGATGCCATCAGAGATTATTGAAGCAAACCTAATTGGAGAACTGAGCGTAAAAATAGAAAGTAAATCAGTGTGCTGTACAAATCATTTTAAATACCTTGGAAATCCTCCATTAGCCTCTAAAAATGCCTCTCAAGATAGAAACCCAGAACAAATGGCTGAGGTGCACTTAGATATTAGGAGGCGCCTACAATTTGATGCTGGACCAAAAGTAAATCCCACAAAGGCCCTGTGCAATATTTTGAGTAACAGGATTGTCCATTTTGATTTGCTTCATCAAGATGGTTCCCTCCATATTTCATTCCAATATGTGATGGCACTGCTTTACCAGATTTGGAAGCACAACGACCTAGGCTGTAATGGGAAGAGATAATAGGCTCATGTGTCTAAATTATTTGTCCATGTCCTCTGAGTAGCATGACTCATAGACACACAGTTCTTCCTTTATAATATTTTGACTAGAAATTGAAATACTGAAACACAGTTAGATAAACTGTGTCTCAGATTTGTTGTGTTTTGCTTTTAAGACCCTGACAAAAGCTAGGCCTTCTTTGTGCAGAGTTTAAATTTCAGTTTTCATTGTTGAAGTTCTGGTCTCATGTATTTAGAACTGGTAAGGTAATTTATAATTTAAAGAATTTATAAGAGTCTGTGGGTCATGGTTCAGTTTGTTCAACTCAACATGTTGTAGCAGATAGTTTTATTTCTGAAGTTTTATTTCTGACAGTGTATCCCCACCCCTTGCCCTGATGCTGCAACAAGGGCAGCCCTGTCTGTGGACATGTTGCATTAGCCTGGGAGCTCCGTCCTGCTACTACTCTTTCACCCAGGGACTAGTTTTGGTCTTAGGTTATAATTACTTGTGATGCTTGTTTCCCTGTGTTTTGGAGCTGTCATTCTGGAAATAATAGCAATGTATTTTTCTTTAGAGACACCACTTAGCATAGGGTTAAAAAAAAAATCTTCTAAGTTAACATCTGCATTAATGACAAATCCATATTTCTGTTTATTTTTCAGAGCTGCTTCAGGTACTTATAAATATGCTTTCTCATTCTCCCTCAAGTATGTTCTAACATATTTCCTGTTATACTTAAATCTTACATGTGCTATAGAGGTGCACCTCATAAATATTATTTTAGCTTCACTTTACAAAGTTGACACTTGAAAGCAGCTGCTTGGGATAAGATACAGAAATGGGATCAATAAAAATGAAAAATTCTTCTATGGCTTGTTCATACTATTTGGTAATACCAACGATTCTCCCAATATTAAATAATGTTAGTTTAAATGGCATGCAATATTTCATTAAATTGATATTTTAAAATAAAAGGATATAATTTTATTTATTCAAAGTGCCTTTCCCCTCTTTGACTTGTAACAAAATTTATTCCAGCTAAAGATATAAAACTTAGAAACCATGAGGCAAAATGTAATGGCATCTTAAAAGTAATTTTATAAACTTATATTTCCTTTTAAAAATCTTCAGAGATTTACTGTGGCAGTTTGATATTACTTATGAATTCCAAAAAGAGATATTGATTATGTTTGTAAACTAGTCTACCTCTGGGCATGATACCCCTTTGTATTAAATTGAGAGGTTTCACTTTTACTTTATTAAATCAAGATTAGGGCTTTGATTTGACAACATCATTAGGGTGAATCAGAGTTGTGTCCCCGCCCCATTGGTGGGCTATATAAACAGATGCTCAATCAAGGAGACAGAAGCAAAGAAGGAGATACACAGAGAAGATTCACAAAGGAAGCGAGATAGCTCCATAAACACGGCAGAGGCCCCATGAAGAGAGGTGAGCCATTCACCTGATCGCTTACAGCTGGCCTTTGAAGAGAGCAGAACAGCTCAGCCCAGAAAGAAATGAGCCCTCCAGCCTACAGCTGAGAGTAGAAGAAGCTAGGCCCATGGAGCCTTAAGAAGAAAGAGGAATTCTGAACCCTTACAGACATGGCCTGCCATCTTGCTTCAACATGTGGCTATAGGCTTTGGGTAAGAAAGTACCTCTTATGGTACCTTGAGTTGGACTTTTTAGGGCCTTGTAACTGTAAACTTTTACCCCAAATAAATATCCTTTATAAAAACCAACAGATTTCTGGTACTTTGAATTAGCACAACTTTTGGCTGACTAATACATTTACCAACCCAGAAAATTGATTATTTCTAATGATTTAAATGATGATTTGGGATGTATAACGTAGATAACATATTGGTTTTCCTTTAAGGTAATAGTAAAGCAGTGTATTTCTTCAACTGCAATCTACCAAGTGCCATTTGGTTTTCTTTCTCAGTACTATCACATGCACACTTCTGCTTCCATTATTAGAATGTCAGATATCATGGGGTTCTCCTAGAAGGATATGCTTGGGTAGGACCTGTCTGGACCAGAACATCACAGGAATTCATGCACAAATTATGCAGTGCTGCTGCTTTATTTTGCAGATTAGGTTAAGTAACTTGCCCAGGGTCACATAGTGGCAGGGATGGACTTAGAACCCAGGAATTCTGACTCTAACATATAACTCTTTCCCTCATGCTTCCCTGTGCCAATTGACCCTAATTAATCTTTTGAATGAGGAATGAATAAGGGATTTCAAAGTTGACATTCACCAATCATTTTGAGTTGGGAAAGAGTATCTTAGTTTTAAAATCTGCTATGGTAAAGAAGATTGAAATGCAATTATTTAAATGTCATGAAACCCGATGTAATTTCTCCGAGCTCTTTATAGAATTTGTCAGCAGTCTAGATTTGACTTTGTTGATTTTCTATCTCTTAAGATCTCTCTGAGTGGAGTGTGGCTAGTTAAAAGAGCCTTATCTGGGAGTCAAGGATCTGGGATTAACTTGCCATGGAGTGTTGGCAGGTCTTCTACCTGTATCTCAGCCATCTGTAAAATGAGGATGATTCTTACCTCCCGCAGTGGAGGGAGCAAATAGAAAAATGCAGACTTACAAAAATGCATGGTGTCATTTTATTGTACAAGATACCAAAGTAAAATTGTGTTAGGCTGAAGAGTAGCAATCTATTCCATTTAGAGGAACAAATACAACTTGAAAAATTAACTTCTTTCACGACTAACATTCTCAATGTGATTAGATCTCTTTTAAATAGTTTTCTGGATTTTAGAGACCACTTCTGTTGGCTGTGAATATGTAAGAATCTGTGAAGCACTGTGGTATGTGGAATCCCTCCTCCATGCTGGGGCAGATAACACAGTAGCCAGCCCAGCTCATGCCCAGTGCTAGTGTTTTCTTTTTTAATTACATCTCAAGCTAAACTTTAGAACCAATCCTGGGCTGAGTCACGGAAGATTAAGAATTCCTAATCCAGCAGCTCAGTGGCCTTGTCATCCTCCCATCCAACCGTCTTTGATCTAGCTAGGAACCAATCACTTGCCATTTTTCCCCGGCTGAGTTTACAGTGGTGCCACCCCCAGCATGTAGGGCTGTGCTTACACTGGTACTCTTGGGGGCCTGGAGTTTGGTCTCAACCTTGGTGTCTGGGACTGGGATTTTGGTTCCTGCAGCCAGGCACTGAAGACTTTTGATGACATCCTTGTTCTTGATAGTTATTACCAAATTGGCAGAGCATTGTTTTTGAGGAGCTTCAAGGTGAACTAGTAGATAAGGATCATTTGTTATAACTGGTATTATATCAAGATTATTAAAGAAATAAATTAACGCATTTAGACACTGCTCATGGGAGTGAAAATTGATGTAACTTTCCCAGAATCCATTTTGGTTAGTATACATGGATAGCCTTAAAAATGTGTGTACCTTTTGATCTATTACTTCTGCTTATTGGAAGTTACACTAAGATAATAAGAGTATTCTAACACTGATATACTGAAAAACTAAAAATATCCTAATAAATTCAGAGGGGATTGGTTAAGTAATTTGTGGTTTGATATGATAATTCATACTCTAAAATTAATGTCACACGCAAAAATGTACCAGTATGGTAAAATATATTAATTAATAGTTAAGTGAAAAAAAGGCAGGTTAGACAATGGTATGTACAATACAATCTGATTTGGGGGAATAATAATGTATATGTATATGTCTGATAGAATAAGATTGGGAGGATAGACACCAATATATAAATCTGGTTATTTCTGGGTGGTTTTTATTTCAACTTTTGTACTTTATATATTTTCTAAAACATTTATAACTAATATTGTTTAAAAATAAGTTATTTTTTAAAGGAAAAAAGTATAGAGAATTCCCATATAATCCCCTCACACATACCCACACACATAGTTTCCCCTGTTATTGACATCTGAGATTAGTGTGGTACATTTGTTACAGTTCAAGAACCAATATTGAAGCATTGCTGCCAACCAAAGTCTAGAGTGTACATTATGGTTTACACTTTATGCTCTATAGTTCCTTATGTCTTGACAAATGCATAATGTCATATGTCTGTCATTGCAGTATCATACACAAGAATCTCATCTCCCCAAATATGTCCTGTGTTCCATCCAATCATCCCTCTCTCCCTTCTGAACTTCTTGCAACCACTATATTTATATCAATGTTACATGTTCTTCCATTAACAAAAAATAATAACTACAATAAACAATAAATCTACTTTGGTCCATAGTTATACTCCCTCCTCATGATTATTAATTCCTCAGTCTTGAGGGATTTGAGATGATGTCTACTCTGACAGCTTCAGGCTACGAGGACACTTTGATATTATGGAGCAGATTGAAGGAATTATTTTGTTTGCAGTTGAATATACTCCTTGGTTTTGGGGATAGAATTTGTCCATCATCATTGTTTTGTTGGTTGTCCAGGGCAAGCCTGAAGAACAGGAGAGTAGGAGTTTTGCTGTATGTTTATCCAGGGGATTTCAGTATAACATCTTGTTTTAAGAATTTTATTCACACACCATACAATCCATCCAAAATGTACAATCAATGACTCTCAGTACAATCAGAGTTGTGTATTCAATCACCACCATAATTTTTAGAATGTTTTGTTGACTATAATTGATAATTTACTTTGTCTTTTTTCACATAAACCACTCTATTATTAACACTTTTTCATACTGACATACATTTTTCATACTCCATGGAAGAACATTATTTTATTTGTACTATTAACCACAAGCACCATTCACAACTAGGTTCATTATGTTACACAATCCCAAGTTTATCCTCCAGGGTTCCTTCTATTGACATATAAAACCTCAAACTTCCCCTTTCAATAACAATCACATCCATAAATCATCACTCCTAATCACAATCACAGTAATGTACTCCTATCACTTGTATCCATTTTTAAACATTTACTATCAACCTTATTATAAATTGTGCACAAATCAAGCATCAGCTCCCCATTCTCTACACTCATTTTCTCTCCTGGTAACCTACACTCCAGATTTTAACTCCCTGATTTTGTTCATTATAATTAGTTCATATTAGTAAGATCATAAAATATTTGTTTTTTGCTTTTCTGCTTGGCTTATTTCTCTCCACATTATGTCCTCAGGATTATTCCATGTTTTCATATGTACTAGGCCTTCATTTTCTTATGGCTAGGAATTTCAGTGTGCTTATGTCTTTTTGTATCTGTGCTTTCATGTCTTCTAAGTATATACCTAGAAGCTGGATTGTTAGATCAGATGGCAGTTCTATATTTAGCTTCCGGAGCAACTTCCAGTCTTTCACAGAGGCTGCACCATTTTACATTCCCACCAGCAGTGATTAACTGTTCCTATTTCTACACAACCTCTCCAGCATTTGTAGTTTTCCATTATTTTAATAGTGGCCAAACAAGTAGGTGTGAAAATGATATCCCATTGTGGTATTAATTTGCATTTAAATAAGAACTAGTGATGTTGAACATCTTTTCCTGTGCTTTTTTGCCATTTGTATTTCTTTTTTTGGAAAAAATATCTGTTCAGTATTTTGTCCATTTCTAAGTAGGGTCATTTGTCTTTTTGTAGTTGAGTTTTAGGATTTCTTAATATCTTCTGGATATTAAGCCCTTATCAGAGATGCAGTTTCCAAAGATTTTCTCCCATCGAGTAGGCTGACTTTCTACTTACTTGAAAAACTCCTTAATTGAGAGAAATTTTTAATTTTGAGGATGTCTGATTTATCTATTTTTTCTCTCATTGTCCTTGCTTTGGATATAAAATTTAAGAATATTCTGGCTACCACAAGGTCATAAATGTGCTTCCCTACATTTTCTTCTAGTTTTATGGTCTTCTTCTTTTCCAATTTGGATGCCTTTTATTTCTTTTTCTTGACTAATTGCTCTACCTAGAACTTCAAGCACGATGTTGAGTAACTGTAATTATGTGGGTATTCTTGTCTTGTTCCTGAACATAGAGGGAAAGTTTTTATCCTTTCATCAATGATTACAATATTGTCTTTGGGTTTTTAATAGTTGCCCTGTGTCATGATGAGGAAATTTCCTTCTATTCTTATCATTTGAAGTGTTTTGTCAAGAAAGGATGCTGGATTTTATCAAGTGCCCTTTTTGAAACAATTGAGATGATCATGTGGGTTTTCTCCTTCAATGTGATAATATGGTATATTGCATTAATTAGTTTTTCTTGAGTTGAACCACCATTTCCATAACTGAGATAAAGCCACTTGATCATGGTCTATAATTATTTTAATGTGCTATTGAATTCTATTTGCAAGTATTTTGTTGAGGATTTTCTAAAATCTGTGTTCATTAGAGAAATTGGTCTGTAATTTTCTTGTAGTATCTTTATCAGATTTTGGTATTGTCATGATGTTGGCTTCATAAAATGAGTTACATAGTATTTCCTCCTCTTCAATTTTTTGGGAGAGTTAAGAGTGGGCTTGGTTTAAATTCTTGTTGAAATGATTGGTAATATATAACTGTGATGCCATCTGGTTCTTGGCTTCTGTTTATTGGGAGGTTTTGATGACTAATTCAATCTCTTTACACATAGTTGATTTGTTGAGGTTTTCTATTTCTTCTACAGTCAGTATCAGTAGTTTGTGTGTTTCTGGGAAGTTTCAGATTTCATCTAAGTTGTCTGATTTTTGGTATACAGTTGTTTACATTAAATTCTAATGATCTTTTTTTTTTATTTCTGTGGGGTCAGTAGTAATTTCCTCCTTCTCATTTCTCATTTTATTTATCTGTACCTTCTCTCTTTTTTTCTTTGTCAGTTTAGCTGTGGTTTTGTCAAATTAGTTGATCTTTACCACAAACCAACTTTTGGTTGTGTTGATTCTATTTTTTTGTTGTGGTTGTTGTTCTCTATTTCATTTTTTTTAAATTTATTGAAGCATATCACTCATACATGCACATACAAAATTAATAAGTGTATATCAATAGTTGGGAATTTACAAATCAAACATACATAACATCATTCAGTGCTCTCATACCTCACACTACCACAAATACTTTGTATTGTTGTTAATCATTTTTAACTAATGATTAAAGAGCATCCTGAAAATATTACTACTAATCAAACTATTTTCCCCCAACTCACACTATTAATATTATTATTATTTTTATATCATTTATACATGAACATACATAAACAATAAGTATATAGTAAAAGTTGTGAACATACACAGCAAACATTCATAACATCATACAAGCGTCCCATACATCAACCTCCACCAACACCTTGCATTGTCGTTAGACATCTGTTACAAGTTATAAAAGAATATTGTCGGGAAGCGGCTGTGGCTCAATCAGTGGGGCTCCCGTTTGCCATATGGGAGGCCCCGGGTTCGGTTCCCAGGGCCTCCTGGTGAAGGCAGGCCCGCCCGCACGGCGTGGTTGGCTGACCCAGCGAGCACGAGCAGCAGGGGGGGGATAAATGAATAAATAAATAAAATCTTTAAAAAAAAAAAAAAAGAATCTTGTCAAACTCTTACTGCTGATTATAGTCCTTATATGACATTTGGTGTATTTTTCCCCCAACTCACCCTATTATCATTTTTTAAAAATATCTTTATGACAGAAGTTGTAAAGTTACAAAACAATCATGCACATGTGCAGAATTCCCAAACAACACCTTTCCATCAACACACCAAACTGTGGTGGAGCATTTACCACAGATTATAAGATAATATCATCCAACCATCACCAGGTCCATAGCATACATTTGCACACACTCTCCATACTCCCCCATGATCAACACAGCACATCTTTGGCATAGATGCAAGAATATTACATTATTACTGTTAACCACAGTCCATAGGTCACTCCAGTTGTATTTTTCCCATGCCTCTCCACATTCCCACCACCCTGTAACAGTGACGTACATCTGCTCTCATACACAAGACATTCTTGCATCTGTACCATCAACCAAAATTCTCATCTACCACTAGGTTTACTGTGCCATTCAGTCCCTAGATTATTCTCTAACTTCCTGTCAATTGACATTTACATCCTAGACTACCATTTTCAGCCACATCCCCGTTTATAAATTAAATGTTACACACTATAATGTGTTACCATCAACTCTGTACATTTCCACACTTTTAGAGTAAAGCTAATTAAAACTTCTACATACAGTATCAGTAGTCCATCTCAGTCTGCCTCTTATCTCCTTTAAGAATCTACCACCCACTAGGTCTTGAAGATATTTTCTTACATTTCTTCTAGAAGCTTTATGGTTCTTGCTTTTATATTTAGTTTTTTTATCCATTTTGAGTTAATTTTTGTATAAGGTATAAGATAGGGGTCCTCTTTCCCTCTTTTGCTATGGATATCCAGTTTTCTCACCACCATTTTTTGAATCAACTGTTCTGCCTGAGCTGAGTGTGTTTGACAGGCTAGTCAAAAATCACCTGACCATAGATGTGAGGGTCTGTTTCTGAACCATTAATTCAGTTATATTATATTGTTCTATGTGTCTATCTTTATGCAAGTACCATACAGTTTTTTACCACTGTAGCTTGGTAATACGACTTAAATTCCAGAAATAAGAGTCCTCCAACTTTGCTTTTCCTTTTTAAGATGTTTCTGGCCATCCAGGACCCCTTACCTTCCAACTAGATTTGATAATCATGTTTTCCATTTATTTTTAAAATGCTGGTGGAATTGCATTGAATCTGTATATCAATTTCAGTAGAATTGACATCTTAATGATATTTAATCTTCCAGTCTGTGAGCATGGAATGTTCTTCCAATTATTTAGGACTTTTAAACATTTCTTTTAACAATTAGTCATAGTTTTCTGAATACAAGTGCTTTATATCTTTGGTTAAGTTTATTCCTAAATATTTGGGTTTTATCTGTCATATTTTATTTTCACCTCTCTTTTGACACTTTTAATTAATTTTATTGATATAATCTTCTTTTCTAGACTCACTTCCAGGCCCCTCTCTCCTGTCTTTTCTTTTCAGGCTATAGCACATCCTTTAGTATTTCCTGCAAAGCAGGTCTCTTGGTTACAATCTCTTGGTTTCTGTTTATCTATGATATTCTAAACTCGCCCTCATTTTTGAAAGACAGTCTTGCCAAATATAAGATCCTTGGCTGGAAGTTTTTCTCTTGCAGTGTCTTAAATATATCATACCACTGTCTTCTTGCCTCCATGGTTTCTAGTGGGAAATCAGCACTTAACCCCTTATTATGGGTATCCCTTATATGTTATGCATTGCTTTTCTCTTGCTTCTCTCAGAATTCTTTGTCTTTGGCATTTGACATTCTGATTAGTATGTGTCTTGGAGTTGGTCTATTCAGATTTTTTCAGATTGTAGTACATTGTGCTTCTTGGGCATGGATATCTATTTCCTTCACTTGGGTTGGGAAATTTTCTACCTTTATTTCTTCAAACATTCCTTCTGCCCCTTTTACCTTCTCTTCTCTTCTGGGACACCCAAGGCATGTGTGTTTGCAAATCTTTTCCTGTCATTTAGTTCTCTGAGACATGGTTCAAATTTTTCCAATCTTTTCTTCATCTATTCTTTTGTATTTTCACTTTCAGAGGCCATTTCTTTAAGCTCACCAATCCTTTCTTTTGCCTCCTCAAATCTACTATTATATGATTCCAGTGTATTTTTTATTTCATTTATTGTAACTTTCATTCCCATAAGATCTGCTATTTTTCTATGTATTCTCTCAAATTCTTCTTTGTGCTCATCCAATATCTTCTTAATATCCTTAATTTCTTTAGCTATCTCATTGAATTTATTAAGAAGATTTGTTAAACATCTATGATTAGTTGTCTCAATTCCTTTATGTAATCTGGAGGCTTATCTTGTGCCTTTAACTGGGACATATCTTCCTGTTTCTTGGTGTGGATTGTAGTTTTTTGGTTGGTGTCTTGGCATCTGGCTTACTAGAGTATTTATTCTGTGTGTAGTTTCTCTCTTTAGTTTAGGGCTTCCTGCCCTTTCTCTATTGCTGGTGTATAGTAGGAGCCAAGGTTGTAGTTGGTGCTATAAACTGTGAAGGCTCAAGCTGCCCTCAGTGCCCCAAGGACTGATGAAGCTTCTCCCAACTTTCTCCTTTGCCAGGAGTAGGGACAGACCCACAGCTGTGTGGAATAATCCAAGTCATTCAGGCCTAGACTGTAGTTGCCCAGAGAGACTGATGAAGCTTCATGCCCCTTTTTCCCTTGCCTGGGGTGGAGATGGAGGTGCAGATATGGGCAGCAATCTATGTAGTGCAGGTCCAAGATTACCTTAGTTGCCCCGGTAGACTTCCGATTATTCCATCTCTGTCAGCCAAATGTACCTGCAGTTACCTGGATAGGCTATTGCAGGGCCCACCAGCTTCCTCCCTGCTTGAGGTGGGGCTGAAGCCTAGGCTATGGCTACAGGCCAATCTGGGTGAAAGAAGTTGGTCTCCACTGTCACCATGATTTTCGGTCAGCTCAGCTTCCTCTCATGCTAGGGATGGAGTCAAAATGGTGGCTACCAGCCTCCTTCTGACTGGGACAGGTTCAATATTCAGCTGTTCTTAGGGTTATATTTTAGCCAGCCGAACTGACTAATCAGTAGCTGACATTGGTGGCCCACTCTCTCTTCCTCCCCTATTTTGGGGAAATGGAGCTTCCAATTCCTGCCACAGAATAGCTCCTGGGGTGTCTTGTGCTGCCAAAGTAGGATAATCACCTGCCTCTATGGCATGGCCTGTAATTTCCCAGAGAGGCTGGTGCAGCTCCCCCCAGCTTTCTCCCTGCCCAAGGTGGACCTGAGGCTTAGGGTAGAGCACCAATCTGATCTGGATGTAAAGAAGCCAGTCCCTGCCAGCACTGTGTTTTTCAATCAGGTCCGCTTCCCCTCATGTCAGGCACAGAGTTAGATGGCGGCTACTGGCCTCTTTATGACTTGGACAGGTTCAAACTTTACCTGTGCTTAGGATTATACTTTAGCCCACAGAATTTACTAATCAGTAGCTGAAGTTATGCCCCACCGTTTCTTCCTCCCCCATTTTTAGGAAGTGGAGCTTCCAATTCCAGCCGCAGAACAGCTCCTGAGGTAGCTTGTGCCACCAGTGGAGGATGGGCACCAGCGTGGAGTGTTCTACTTATGAATCTTCTCTGCAGATGGGCAGTTTTCTCCTTCCACTCTTTCAAGGATGCTGCAGGATACAATTCTGGTCTCCTGGAGCCCCCAAAACAAATCCTTTAGTTAGCTCTGGGTGATTATTAACTGCCCTGTAGCAGGAGCTGATTCTAGGAGCACCTTACTCTGCTGCCATCTTGTTGGTTGTCTCTATTTCATTTATTTTTTCTCTAGTCTTTGTTATTTCTTTCCCTTTGCTTGCTTTGTGTTAGTTTGCTATTTTTTTTCTAGTTCCTCCAGGTATTCAGTTAGATCTTTAATATTTGCTTCATCTTTCTTTTTAATGTAGGTGTTTAGGGCTATAAATTTCCCTCCCAGCATTGCCTTCACTATATCCCACAGTTTTTGATATGTTGTGTTCTTGTTTTCATTCCTCCTGAGTTATTTACTCCTATCTCTTGTACTTACTTCTTTGACCCTCTGATTATTTAAAAGTATGCTTTTTTAACTTCCATATAATTGTGAATTTTCCTGTTCTCAGCCTATTATTGATTTCCAGCTTCATTCTATTATTATTAAATAAAGGGCTTTGTGTAATTTCAATCTTTTAAAATACATTGAGACCTGTTTTGTGGCCCAACATGTGATGTATCCTGGAGAAGTAACCCTGCTGGTCTTTATGCCACTGCCAATTTCATGGAACTCCTTGCTTATTCTATTCTTGACAAGTAATCATCTCAGTATGACAAATTCCTAGAGTGTTTCATATTACATAGATGAAGCATTGTAGGCCACTGGAGACAGCACTGCCTAATGCATGGTCAATGCTATACTCCCTTAAATCCATGAAAGTACAGTTGTTCAATTAACTAAGGATTAAATATTTTGGGCTATGACACACTGAAGGAAAAACAACAGTTGCCATGCTGAAATTCCGCTTTACTTTTTTTTTTTCATGCACTATTTTTCTTCACAATCTACTTAATAAGAAACAATCTGATGGCATGGGGGGAAATAGCACACTATTTTTCACAAACACTACTTGTGGAAAATATCATGATTTAATTCTTTCAGCAATATCTTTCAAAATTATTTTATTAGTGATCATTAGTTGATATTTAATTCATAGTTATTTTATACTCTACATAAACAACTATAATATATTAATGAAATGGCCATTATTTCTTCTTGACAGAAATATGTCTTGAAAATCTACCCAAGGATATTGCAGGAATATTGTGCATATAAATTAGAAACATTATATATTATCATTAAGTTAAAATCTGGAAACATTTGAACATATTATTTTCACATTATTCCTCATTTAAATTTAGTGAAATCTAGTGATGTGAATGTAGTTTCCCCCATTTTATGATTATGACCATTAAAGAAAGGCATTTCATGTACATTAAAGCAACTAAGAATGGTACTCAAGTGTGTACTTTCCATTATAACCATTTTGGGTATAAAATTGCAATAGTCACTCACCTTTGTCAATTTTAATATGATATAATATGGAAACATATGGTAGAACTGTTAGCACAAAACTGACTGGAAAACAAGCCACATCAAATGCTAGGATTTTTTTACATGACACATTTAGCCAAAAAATGTATGAAAGAAATTCTTTATATTATCCAGAGAAATGCATGCATTTGGTCCCATATTCTTTGATATTGCTTACCTCATTATTGTCTAGGATATCATTTTCCACTCCATGAAACAAACATGAGGATATAATTGGGTGGGCTCTCTTTTCATGAAATTTTGTCTTGAGGCTCTACAAATATAAATTAAATTGTCAAGGTTGCCATTAGATTAGAAGTCATGCAGTATTTAGTTGAATAATGTTATTGAAATCAGCATGTTTATTTTAAGGGGCTTTATAAATAACATTGAACTGAATGTCTTGCTGTTTTTTCTATTCCTAAAATTGTTTTACTTTGATAGGACATTTGGGACTAATTGTATTGGTTATTGGGGATTTCTGGCTCCACAATCCCATATACTGTTTTCTGAGGGTGTTGCCGATCTTGGATGCCTGCTTTTCTTCTGTTGTCACCCCTGAAAATTGGGCAGTTTTCTGGAAGTGCATAAAACCATCTCATTTTTTGGATATATGAGACAGATTTGTCTATTTGTTACTTTTAGACTACAGAATACTTTCTCTTGGCTGTAATGGCTTATGACTGTTAAGTAACAATCTACAACCCACTTCTGCTTTCAGTTAACATGTCACCCTGAGAATATGTGTCACTCATCATTGCTTCTTGTGTTGGTGGCATTTTCAATGCTGATTTGCAGACTTCAGTCATTTTTATTCTATCCTTCTGTGCATCCAATGAAATTAGGTATATATTTTATGACATCCCTCCTCTGTTCACTATTTCTTGCTCTGACACTCATATCAACCAACTTCTACTCTTCTCCATTGTGGGATCTATTGAGATAACTATTATCTTAATTTTACCCTGTTTTCATTCTGTTGGCCATTCTGATGGTGCATTCTGCTCAAAGGAGGCAGAAAATCGTTTCCATTTGTAGCTCTAACCAAAATGGAGTGTCAATCCTCTTCATGTATGTAAGGCCAAATTCAAACTACGTTTTAGACCTTCATATGACATTATCTATATTGTACACTATTGTGATTCCCTTACTGAATCCTAACACCTACCATTTGATGAATAAGAATGATTAAAATGTAAAAAAAAAACTTGTCTGAGGGAAATTGATTCATAAGTAAAGTGCATTTTAAAAATTGAGTCAAATAGAAAAGAATGTTGGGAGCCAGCTGATAGCTTAGTCAGAAACTAGGGAAGGAAATGTCTTGTTTTTAGTTCATACTGTTTATATTTTCCAAATATTTCCCAAGAAAGCATTAATAAACCCCAATGAAGCATTATATAAATGTAGATATTTTGTGTCAGCAATATGTCTATTACTGATCCATATTCATTATTCAGTGATAAAGTTTTCTTTATATTATGAGTCTTTGTTTAATTTGATTTTTACTATTAGAATTAAAGGTCATTTTGGTTCTATATAACCTCATATTTTATATTTTAAATTAAGTTTCCATGTTGAAATTAATTCCTCTTCTGGAATCCGTGATGAAGGACCTCCAAAAACTATTTACTTGTACTGACACTCTCAGATTCATCCTCTGTGCATGCCTTTTGCACTGTTTGAATCAACACCATATATTTTTATTCCATGTTTTACTTCCCATGTCTAGCATGTAAAAATAACTTTAAACTCGCTACTATGTATGGATGGCTAAGATCTCAAAAGCTAGCCTGCTTTCAGGGGTTCCTATGATATTATATTCTTTGTCAGTTCCTATTGCTGCTTTTATCTTCAATCTATGCAAAATGGCCTTGCATCTATCACTATTCTTAAATTTACTCTAAGTGAACACATTCCAAAGAAGCGATCTCACATCACCTAACTCACACATGCTTCAGCTTTATTTATTCTGCTTTAAACATTTTTGTTCAAGATTTCTTTATTTGAAGAGACATTAAGAGTGGAAATTTACTTTTTTGTCAAATTTCAATTTTTTCTCAGCATGGAGGCTTGTCCTCTGATGCCATCAGCTGAATCACATCTGATCAAGGTAATAAAAGGGCTAATTCTTAAATGTGAGTCTGATACATGATCCAATAATTTTCAGAACCTCAGTATCTAATTAGTTATGCAACGAGAATCGTGTCTCTACTGGAACAAGTGCATGTTTGATAGCAGAGTGTGGTTTAAATATATATTCAAAATGCTTCTAAAAATAACAACAAATACATAGAGACACGACACTGACTATAATATAGACAGCATGTTTCTTATAAAGAAATTAATTACTTGAAACTACAACATGTTAAATTTTCCTTTTCTGATTATAATCTTTTGAGATGATTCTTCTGGAATAAAGGAAAGAAAACTACTTCAAAAGTATTTCTAAATATCCAGCAGATACAATAATTACAATATTTGCAGCATTCCAGGTTCATTTTTAAGGGCTTCTACCATTCAAATAAGGATTTCAAATTCTTAAGGTAAAGTTTCAATCAAGTTGGCATGTTTTTATCAGTTGCATTTTTCTTTCAAATTAATCAAAATATATTTCTGTTAGAAAGGAGGTGAACACAAGGATCAAGGATGTATTCACTTATGACTAAAAATGTCTGGACAATATACATTCAAATTATAATGGATTTCCACTATTGCACTGTCCCCTCTCATTTTTTCCTAAAAGTAGAATACAAATGTGAGAACTAGTAGTCTACTATGTTTTTCTCTCTTAAAGGTCAAAATGGAATTATGGTATATTCAACTCTCAGGTTGATAATTGCTCACTATTCAAATCTTGACTATTATTTTTCCCTCAACCATGTAGTCATAGAATTCCCTGATCCTATGGAACCTCAATTTTGTATCTTCAAGCAAAGTCATAATTTAATATTTATTGTTGTGAATATTTTAATACCTAGCTCGACCATTGCACTGAATCTATAATTTATATAAAGACAATTATTGAGTGTGTTTGGCCACACAATTGTATTCCCAGTGCATTAAAAAAAAAACCTGGAATATATAGATTCTTCAGGAAATATTTTTTTGAGTGAATGGTGTCACTGAATGAGTAATAGTAGAAGTTGTTAACATTTATATGCAGCTTTATCTTAATTATACTATATAAATGTTCTACATATACTAAGTCATTTATCCTCTAACAACTCTTATAGGTAATTCTGTTATTACCCATCATAAGAAACAGGGGCACATCAACTCTGAGGAATATGCTTAATTCCACAGAGCTCTTAAGTGATGCCAAGATTGGCACCTAAACTTTCTGGCTATGCAGTCTCTGTTTTTAAACACTTTAGTATAGAGCATGAAACGACAGACTGATCTCTCTGCTTTGCAAATGGTTATTATCTGGCCTCCAAAAACGCCATATGAAGTAGTGAAAGTTTTCAGTTTGTCAATGACAGAAAAAAGAAAAAGAAAACTATGTAAGAAGTACAGTGTTAGAAAATTAGTCTCCACGGGTTTTTACAGATCATTCAATTGGTTGACACATGTAGAATTTGTAGTTTTTGAGCCTGAGTGATCAATATTGAAGACATTAAAACAAGAAGAAAAAGTTGAGTTATTAATATTAGTAATATTAGAAGAAGAGGAAGAGGAAAAAAAAGAAGAGAAGAAGGAGGGAAAGGGAAGGAGGAGGAAGAAGAAGAAGAAAAGGATGTGGTCAGAGTGCTGACCACATCTTGGGAAATGGTACAACAACACAGAAGAAACCATGGTCCCAGGTCCCCATGGAAAAGAATCACCCACAATGTGTGGTCAGTGAAAGCCTGAATTGTTACATCCAAGGACTATACTTTCCCATTGTTGAGACATTCTGTATCTGAACAGCCTTCTTATATCAGGACATCCTATACGTTACTAATACATGTTCTATCCCCATCCAAGCAGCATCATACATAACTAATGTGTATAGGAAGATGAGAGATTAGTAAAAAATATATATTATTAAAAATAAATGTTTATCAAAGAGAACTCTAATTGCAAACGAAAGAAGAATGCAATAAATATGGACTCTACAAAACATAGAATTCAGAGAAAAATAAATAATAATATCATTAATTATTTGGATATTATATAAGTTAAAATTTCCCTAGAAATTCAGGACATAGAAGAAATAAAGCACATTTTATTTATTTGAATAAATTAATGATCAGGGACAAATTTTAATTGTTGTTAAAAATTTAAAGCATAAAGTTGAAGTTGAACATTATTTTAATTATCCAAAAATCATTTAGGAAAGTAACCAAATATAATTTTTAAAAGAGTGGATAGATTTAGTTTCAAATGTTCCACTAGTTTTGCTTAAGGAGTTCTTTGCAGAACTGATGTTTGGCAAGAGGGGAAAATACCCTGTACAATGAGAATCTAAGCATGGGGAGTATTTGTGTGGGCAAACAAGAAGAAGAGGAGGTCATGGTCACATGATGTTTGATGTGAGAGGGATATTTTAAATAAAACAAAGGAGTTTGTCTGTATCTCTCAAGGAATTTAAGCTTTACAGACAGGCAGAGCAAAATTCAAATTCTAGCTGTGTCATTTTCTAGCCATGTAATATTGTCATATCATGAAAGATTTCTGAACATCTGAGTGTCACTTGTTGAACTGCTAAATAAATAATATGTAGCAGGAAAAAAAATATTTAGGAAAATAACCAAATATAATCTTCCAAAGAAAACCTAAATTTAAATTAAAAGAAAATACAAATTACTTGAATGTGAAAAATATAATTAATATACATAATAAAAGTTTAAATGAAAAAATCAAATACTTATAAAATTAAAAAAATATATACTTTCTTAAATGCACATTAAGTAGCAGAGAAAATTAAAACTGAAATATCAGAATATAGAGGAAATTTTGCCAACTATTTTAGTAAAATTTATGGGAGGTCAAAATTTTGTATTCATTATCCATTCTTAGCTTTAAAACATTTTTCTATCAAAAATTTTAACACAAATGAGCAAAGAATTTTAATGGAATAATTTATTTATTTTTTTAAAGACTATAATGAAATTATAGAAATCAGGAAGAAGGAAACATTTTTTAAAAATCATATTGAAATTAAACAATTACTACTGAAGCTTGTTGACACATCACAAAGTAAGAGGGTTTTCAAATGGTGTTAGCAGATAGACACAAAAGAGATATTAGTGTGCAGATATCTGAGCTCATGAATTTAAAAACTTCTGGTCTTACAGCATTGCAAGATGAGATTCTTGATTTTGGATATGTACCAACAAAACATTCATCTCAGAAATTTAAATGAAAAAGTAATTACCATGTATTTTAGGGATTAATGGAACTTGAACTGCAAAAGAAAAAATTGAAAATGACAATAATTTTGTAAAACTATTTATTTATGCATACATGAATATTAGATAATTCTAAAATAGCATGAATAAAATATCAAAAATGGTTAATATATTCCTATTTTATTTAACATTTAAAATATTTTTCAAATTTTCTTCAATGTTCACATATACTTTTTTCTATAAATTAAATGCATCACAATATGTTCCTTTGCTCTAAGAACAGATATTGAAGTGCTATTTTACCTTTTTAGTTATTTATGGCACATAAGATTTACCAAAAGCATTTATTGATCACCAGTGAACATTTTCATAACAAAAGCTATTATATATTCAAAATATTGCAAGAATTAACTATTCTGATGAATAGTGAATTTATTAGTAATACATAAATTATTCCTATCCATAATCTGATTTAATTTTTATAACAATTTATAGATTTTGCATTATTATTTCTCTTGTACAACTGAGAAAAGTGTATTTAAAGATTCAGTGACTTACTAAGGGATATTCAATTTAAAAGCTGGCAGATATAGAATCCAAACCCTGGAATGTTCAGTCCAAAGCAGTACTCTATGACTGTGCTATATTTCTTACTTACAGAATAAATGGAATGACTTCTGAATGTGCTCTCCATAACAAATTTCTTTCAAATTGAGATTTTCAAGGGGATTTCTATTATATAATTTGAAAGAAAGCATCACAATTGTTTTGCACACTAGTTTCCCTAAAATACATGTGTTTTTAAACCACAGTCCTGGCACATATTTCATGGGTTCCAATTAAAATGTAGATTTCCTAAAATATATTCTGGGTAATGTTGCTGATGTGTGGTGAAATAGAGGATGACTCAGCAGAAATGCAAACTAATTAAATGGTGTTAGTATATTAAAAGAGATACAAATTTAAAAACCAAATAGAAAAGAAAGTAAAAGGCACTTAAATGTTCAGCATCACTGTCATTTTAACTACCTGGAGCCTTCTCTCTTTTCTATGACTCTAATTAAAGCATTTTTCACCTCTTTGTTCCTAAGATTATGAATGAATGGATTCAGCATGAGGACTACCATAGTATAAAACACAGAATCCACTTGATTTTTTCCCAAGGAGTAGGACCTCTGGTTTTAAATAAGTAAAAATCATGGTGCTGTAAAAGATGGTAACCACCAGGAGGTGGGAGATGCAAGCAGAGAAGGCTTTTCATTTTCCTGAAGAGGAATTAATTTTCAGACTAGTAGACAAAATGTACACATAGGACACAGAGACTGCGATAAGAGACACCTTTATGTTTAAACTAGATAAAGTGAATATCATGATTTCGATGTCATACAAGACAGGGTTAAAAGTGGGATTAAGTCACAGAAAAAGTGAGAGATTACATTGGATTTGCAGAAATGCAGACTGTTCATATAAAGAACATTTACTAATGATTCAGTAAATCCAATCATGTAGGGCCAGGTAATGAGGGCTTGGCAGAGTCTTGTGGACATAACAACTGGGTAGTGAAGGGGATTGCAGATAGCTACATCGCAGTCATAGGCCATTGATGAGAGACATTACAGCCAAGGAGACAGAAACATACATCTGGGTGAAACAGCCCATAAATGAAATATACTTGTTGGAAGTCAGTAAGTTCTCTAAGGTTTTAGGTGTGAAGGCTGTTGAATAACTGAGGTCAAGGAATGAGAGGTGACTGAGGAAAAAGTACATGGGGGTGTGAAGCTGTAGATCCAGGTGAATTATCAGTATCAGCCCTACATTTCCCAGCACAGTAATCAGGTGTATCAGGAGAAACAGTATAAAGAGGAGCCGTTGGATCTTTTCAGAATCTGTCAATCCCATAAAGATAAAGTCAGGCACATTTGTGTTATTCTTACTTCCCATAGTGTTCAACCTTTCTAATCTGTTGAGAAAATAAAGGTTTTACCTGACATGCATGAGTTCAAAACCATTTTTGTATACACAAATTATCTGGAATTTTAAAAATATTATTTAGTAATTCAGCAAATTCATAATAAAAATAAATTTACAAAATATTGCTGAAAAACATCTTAGTTTGACTGCCTAATATAAATTATGTATATATCATTATTTAGATATAATATAATAGAAATTCATATATATTTCATCAGTAGAATGACCTTGAAACTCTTATAAATAATTATCTTTATTAATACATTCATTCAAATGAAAATATTATACCATAGATTTCACAACTGGACACATTTTTTTTTTTTAGATGATAAAAAGGGCACAGAAAGTTAAGTAAATGGTCCAGACTTAACAGTTAGCTATTGGCTTTTCTTTGTGATTCTGCCAAGATTGGTTGAGTTAGAGATCACACTCATCACACTGTATTTCTATTATATTTAATTTCAGAAAAACAAAAAAATTGCTAGTTATATAAAAAATAATGATAAAGTTTTAATACATCAGATACTATTTGTTCTTTTGTATCTAATATTATTTGATAAAAATGACAGATTAGAAATTAAATCCTTAGGCTAATTTACTGTTATATTAATATTATAGTCCACATATTACTATTAACTTTCAGAAGATATGTTTTTATGTGATTACTTAAACTCAAATTTCTTCTACAATTATATTTTCTATATATGTACATTGCTTTATGACTCTGATTCTACAAACTGTGTATTTTCATATCCAAATCTGGTGTTACTTAGGTAGGAATTACATGATATATATTGTTTCTGCATATTCTTCTAATATTCCCATATGCTGATATATTCTAAAATGCTCTAACTTTAAGAATAATACTTAACCATGAGACAAAAGTGGTGCAAAGCCTCTTCCAGCATTATATGTTTAGAAATTTCTCAACCTCAAATTTTTCTCACAAATTAAATATGTAAATCACTTAACAAGGCTGACAATTCTGTGATATAATATTTGTTTCCTTTGCTATAATTCAGGCTTGCTATAAACTGTTTAAATTTTTGTGCATGCATTTTTGTTGAGCTCTTCCTTGGTAAAATAAATCAACTCAAAACTTTTGTTCAGGTCCTGATCAAATAGAAAGTTTACCTGGAAATTTTTTCCTCATGTGTATACCAGGGAGCTACTGTGAACACAAGCAGAGCAGATTATCCCTTGTCTTTCATCCTGATAATGCCATGGCACCTCTTATATTGAGGATTGCTGATAATACAACATTTGGTCATCTCTGGGACCAATTCCAAGAAAGATTGTTTGGCGTGATTCCAAAGATAAAAGTTCAAGCACTAATACCTCCATGTTAGGTTTGTAACAAAAAGTTGCTTCCTCTTTATAAGCCACATGAAGTTGAGGATAATTTGTTTGATATTCTTTTGTGATACACTTTTTTAATGACCAGTTAAGACAGAATATATTTCTAGAGAAATAATTAATCTGTGCTTTACCAGGGACGGAAAAGCACATTTTTTACAATGAAACAAATTTATAATTAACAGATGGGATTATCATAGGGCTTAAACATTGTTAATTACACAAAAAGTAGGGTACAACAAAGTTCAAAAAAGTAAGTGAATCTCATTCATGTATGTTAATCTTAGATGGATTTTTTTCATTTAAGATTAACATTTTGATATGCATTACATAATTACAAAATAATGTTACATATTTGATGAATTTGGGGAAATATAATTCTTTTCTTCATGAAAAAAATCAGTGATATTGAGAGAAGCTTATTTGGAAATTAAAAAGACAGCATTAATTTATTTCATAATAGATGATAAAAGTGATTAATCTAAATAAGAAAGTAATGAATATTTTCCATGTTAATGCCACCTAAATACTACTCACAAAATCTTTGTTATTAGTCAGTGTTCTCTAGGGAAAGAGAACCAATAGGAGATATTTGTAAATAGTATGAGATTTTATAAAATTGTCTCACATGACTGTGGGGATGCACAACTCCAAATTCCATAGGGCAAACCGCAAACCAGGGCCTCTGATGAAGGTCATTGATGAGTTCCACCAGGAGATGCTGGCTCTCTGAATTACAGATGGGAATTCTTTCCCTGAATTTTGAAATTACTTTCCCTTCCAACTTATTGGATGAGACATCACTCACTGCTGACAGCAATCTTCTCAGTTGATTGTAGATATAAATAGCCACCTATGCAACCAATTCACTGATGATTAAAATTCATGAAATGCCCTTGTAGTACAATTAGCCTAGTGCTTGCTTGACCAAACAACTGGGCACCATTACCTGATCTAGTTGACACATTAGCCTCACCATCACAATCATCATGAGTGTTTTTTTATTCCCAGCATTGAAATCAATTTTTTATCATCATTAAGTGTACTTTCAAATAATATAATTAAAGGTTGAAGAATTTAATGATAAATATCTTTAGCTCTATCTCTATTCATGGAATTTCAATATATCATCTCTATTAGTAAAATTATTTTATCAGATAAGAAATAAGAAATAAAAAGGAAACAGCATTTCCTTCTCTTAGACTTTTAGCAAATTAGAATTTTAATCCTATTAATTATTCAATGTTATTAATTTTAAAACTCTATTCCTCCATTTATTTTTGTCAAATTTTGTTTTATTTGTTTTGACAGTCTTTTAAGAATATTTAAGATTTTTCTGAAAAATTGTCTTTGTGATTCTTTGATGCTATCTTTCGTATCTCTTAAATACATATTTTCTTATACTACTGCTTTGCACAATATTAATTTTATGCTTATATTTACAGGCATATATATTTGTGCATACTTTTTCTTTTATCATATACAAATAATATAGCTGGGTTTTACTTTTTAATAGAGTCAATAATTGTGCTTTTAAATGGAATGTTTAGTCCACATACATTTAAAACAAATTATTTATGTGCTATTGTCAATTTATGTCACATATTTTAGAAGTTCTAATTCTTCTCTCCTGACTTCTTTTTTGTTATTACAGTATTTTAAATTCAGTATTATTCTTTTTTGGATTTTTCAAACCATCTCTCATTCAAATATATTGCAAGTGATTTCTCTAGGGGAAATTTTTGCATCCTTAACTTAATTTAGTGCACTTAATATTATTCTGATTAATTCTAGTGACCAAGATGGTCACACAAAACAACCCAGAGTTGTGTACACCCACAGAATCTTTGAAAAACTAGCAATAACTTGCAGAGTCATCTTCCTCAAAACTACAGAAGACAGATAAAGGATTGCTGTAACTGGGTGTTGTTGATTCAAGAAAATACAACTTAAAACTGATAGCACACACTGTCCTCTCCCAGAACCCTTCCCTGACATGCATGTAGCCAACCTATACTCTCATTGTGTGTCCCTGGCTCTGTCTAGGAGGGAGCAGAGTAGCATCTATGTGCATATTTAGTTGTATGTATATTTGTTACAGTCTAAACAGTGGCAGACTGAAAGCATGACCCACTAACCTCATCTCTGTCTTGCTCTCCCCATAACTTATCTTTCAGTGAGAAACAGCTTGCAGACAGTTAAAGTAGTGTAAGAAACATTTGATTAAGTAGCTGGGACAAAGGATTCCTGGCTTTAAGGCATGTGCTAGAAAAACATGAAAATAGGGAAAGTCTATATCATAGGAATACAGAAGGCATCCCAATGACCATAAAAGGGGGATTCCTAAATCCAAGCCACAAGCCTAGGACAGGACACAGGCTCAAAATAGAAAGAGAGTGTAGCAGTTTGGCAGTTTGATGAAGTTATGAATTCCAAAAATAGATATTGGATTATGCTTGTAAACTGGTCTGTTCATCTGAGCATGATTAAGTTATAACTGGGTCTTTGATTGGGCCACATCAGTAGAGCATTGAGCCCCATCCCTTGGTGGGTGGGGAATCAAAGATAATAGGCATTGCAAAGGACAGAGTTAGAGTAGTTTTGATGTTGGAATTCTGATGCTGAGATTTAATGCTGGAGCCCCTGGAAATGAACACACAGAGCAGCTTGGTCATGAGGAAAAGAAAAGGCCTCAGGAAGAGAAACAAGCTGTTTGCCTGATAGTCTACAGCTGGGCTCATGGAGAGAAGCAAAGCCTAGAGAGCCTCATAGTCTACAGCTGACCTTGTGGAGATAGCAGAGGAGCTGAGCCCAGAGAGAAGCAAGCCCTGAAAGAGAGGAACCCAGGAAATCTGAATCCTGGCAAACGTCAGCAGCCATCTTGCTCCAACACATGGCAATAGACTTTGGTGAGGGAAGTAACTTATGCTTTAAAGCCTGGTAACTGTACGCTTCTATCCCAAATAAATACCCTTTATAAAAACCAACTGATTTCTGGTATTTTGCATCAGCACCCCTGTTAACCGCATCCAAGAAATGGACCCACACAGAAGGCAAGCTGAAAAACACACAAGGAGGAGAAGTATAACAGTCCACACCAGGCAGCAGCCATGCAGCCGACAATCGCCTTCCCTCGGGCTGCCCTGTTGGTTTTTATTGTTTTATTTTTGGCATACAATAACATACTGATACAAGAATAAACATAATATATCACTCAGGTTATATAACATGCCAATTAACTTATATAACATACTATGTCATTGTTCCTCAACTGTCCATGGAACTGTCCTCAACCCCAAGATTGTTTAGGGGACAGTTGCTACTAGCTAGTTTTATCAGCTACTTTTGGACACAGGCCCAAGATTATTGTGGGAACTGTGGCTGCCTCACTGGCACCAGCAGCCAGCTACCTGCAGCTGGCTAGGGCTGATGCCATTACCTCAATTAACTATCCTCACAACCTCTTATGCCTGGCTAATGCAGAATTTGGTACCGAGTAGTGGGGCAGTGCTTTTGCAATTACCAAAATGTTGGAACAGTTTTATAAATGGGTAAGGGGTATTTTTTGGAAGAATTGTGAAATGCTTGATGGAAAATGCCTACAGTGCTTTTAAGAGACTGCTTTTAGTAATGTGGATGCTGAAAAAATTTTTTATGAGGCCTCAGAAGTAAATGATGAAACTATTATTGGAAACTAGAGGAAAAGTGATCCATGTTTTAAAGTTTTAGAGAACTTAGCAAGATTAACTCCTGGTGTTATATGGAAGACAGAATTTGAAAATGGCAAACCTGAGAATTTAGCTGAAGAATTTTCCAAGGTAAACTCAAAGAATGCAGCTTGGCTTCTCCTTGCAGTTTATAGCAAAATGCTACATGAGCGGGATAAGCTCAGGACTGAATTATTGGGCACAAAGATAAAAGAAACTGATTCTGGAAATTCCAAGCCTCTGGAAATCAAACTCCCAGATGATAGTGCCTCATTTGAAAACTTGACTAAACTTGGAACTTGTAAATCAGGATTGAAGATGCAGATATCTCAGAAAGATTTGTGGAAAGTCTTATTGTCTGATGGCTTGGACCCTTGCCTTCTGCATGCTAAACCAATAAACTTTTTGAAAGAGCTGTATGAACAAAACTACTGTCAACTGGTCAAAAAAAAGGTTGCACTTGACAGGAGAGATGGAAGGGGAAACAACTTTAAAAGGAAAACCATTGAAGCAGAGATCTGGAATTAAGACATCACTTTGGGCCAAGAGAGGAGTCCAATCCATGTGTACAGAGAGGGTAAGTTTGCCCCAGCAGTTGAACAGGGTGGATGTTCCACCCAATGTTCTACAAGAGTTTTGCTGCCTCAGGGAGCAGAGAGAGTGGAACACATTCCTCAAAGATTAGGGTGGTTAAGGTCAGCACCTCATAGGTCTGATAGGGGTGCACCTGTCCCCCATTGATTAGTAAAGGCCAGGTGGTCAACTCATTGCTCTGAGAAAGTTAAGCCTACATGCCAAAGTTTAGGGAAGCCCAGGTGGTCAACTCATTGCAATGAGAGGGTTGAGCCTGTATGCCAAAGGTTAGGGGGAATGTTGTCTTCACCTAACTGTACTAGGGGGGCTAAGACTCTAACCCAAAGTTTGGGTAGGGTGTGGCAATCACCCTAACACTCTCTGAGGGTGAGGTCCAGAGCTTGTTCGAAACCCAGATGCTTGATGAGGGTGGAACCAAGAAAATGGCCATTGGGCAAGCCTGTTGAAAGGGTGAGTCACCATGTAGCCCCAAGGAAAAGAAACCACGGTCTTAAGAGTGATTCTCAGACTTTGCAATCGAATGGAGGATGCCCTGTAGGTTTACTGAACTGTACAGGGCCCATAACTCATGTTTCCTTCCCAATTTCTCCTTATGATAATGAAAATGTTTATCCTTTGTCTTTCCATTTGTGTAATGGAAGCAGTTAAATAGTTTTGTAAGTTTCAGAGGCCTACAGCAGGTGGGACTTTGCCTCAAGACAAACTGTTTTTCTTTAAACTGATTATGATATGATTTTGTATTTGCATTACTACTGATTTAAGGTTTTCTGAATATTGTAATGTATTTTTGAAATTCAGAGGGTAGAGTGTAGCAGTTTGGCAGTTTGATGAAGTTATGAATTCCAAAAATAGATATTGGATTATGCTTGTAAACTGGTCTGTTCATCTGGGCATGATTAAGTTATAATTGGGGCTTTGATTGGACCATATCAGTAGAGCATTGAGCCCCATCCCTTGGTGGGTGGGGAATCAAAAATAATAGGCATGGCAAAGGACAGAGTTGGAGTAGTTTTGATGTTGGAATTCTGATGCTGAGATTTAATGCTGGTGCCCTGGGAAGTGAACACACAGAGGAGCTTGGTCATGAGGAAAGAGAGAAGGCCCCAGGAAGAGAAACAATTTGTTTGCCTGATAGTCTACAGCTGGGCTTGTGGAGAGAGGCAAAGCCTAGAGAGCTTCATAGTCTACAGCTGACCTTGTTGAGAGAGCAGAGGAGCTGAGCCCAGAGAAAAGAAAGCCCTGGGAAGAGAGGAACCCAGGAAACCTGAACCCTGGAAAACATTGGCAGCCATCTTGCTCCAACACGTGGCAATAGACTTTGGTGAGGGAAGTAACTTATGCTTTATGGCCTGGTATCTGTGGACTTCTACCCCAAATAAATACCCTTTATAAAAACTGATCGATTTCTGCTATTTTGCATCTTCATCCCTTTTGGGTGACTAATATAGAGAGGAACCCAAACTTTTGCCTCAGTTTGATCTTCTTGATAGGAGTATAAATCTCTAAAGGAGAACACTAGCCAGCACAAAGACAATTTTCAAAGCAAAGAAATCAGGTTTTTTGTGTTGTTATTTGTTTGTGTGTTTTTGTTAGCTCCTGCCACTCAATGATGTGTCTGTCACATCTAGCTGGGTACAAACTTAGGAAACAGACAGCTCCAGCACTAAATCTCATAGTTAAAAAGTAAAATATTAAGATGTACATTGTGCAAGTATATTTTATAAGACAAAGTCACATGAAATTATGATCCATTGAAAGGAACAAAGTAAAACTTCAGAAATAATCAGTGAAGAATAATAAATATTGAATATACAGAGGAAAAATGGGTCCAGTCAAAGAAAAACAAATGAAATGATTATGGCTGAAGAGTAGAAAGGAAAAAGATGAGAAAACTGAACACAGCCTAAGAGATCTTGGAACACGGTCAAGAATACCAATATAGTCATAACAGGAATCCCAGAATAAAAAAGAGAGACAGGAGCAAGAGGAGTTTTCAAAGAAATAGGGGAAGAAATCTCTTCAGATTTAACAAAAGACATGAATACACATCCATGAAGCCCAACGAACACCAAACAGGATAAAATTAAAGAGAACCACTCCAAGACAAAACACAGTCAAACTAAATAATGCAAAGACAGGAGAGAGTTCTAAAAGCTGCAAGGGGAAAGCAACAGTACCTTTAAATTTAAATGCCAATTTCTCAAAAATCCATGGAGGCTTGAAGGCAGTGAGATGATATATTTAAGTACTAAAGAAAACAATTTCAACTTTGAATTTTATATCTTGCATAGCTGTATTAAAGATGAAGAAGAAATTAATACATTCCCAAATAAAAAAAGCCGAAGGGGATCATAACCACAAGTACTGCCCTATGATCAATGCTACAGAGAGTTCTTCAGACTAAATGGAAAGGACCCTGGACAGTGGATCAAAGCATGATAAATGAATAAAGATTTCTGGTAAAGGTAACCATATGGGTAATTATAAAACCAAGAATTATTTTATTGTGTTTGGTTTTTTTTTTTTTTTTTTGTATATAATTCCTTGTTTTATTTCTACAGATTCTAAAGAGCAAACGCTTAAAGATATTGCCAATTCTACAGTTTAGGTCATAAAATATATAAAGAGATAATTCGTGACAGCTACAACAAAACATGGGAGAATGGAGGATATGGTAGTTTGAGGTTTTTGTGCACACCAGAAAAGATAATGACTTTAGAGCTAATCTATTTCTGTGGATATGAATCTATTTTAGGTGGGACTCTTTGATTAGTTTATTTCATATAAGAACATTTGACAAAACTACTTCAGTAAGATGTGACCCAGGGTAGTTCTTAATCATTTTACTGGATTCCTTTATAATTTTTTTCCATGGAGAGAAAATAGCCACAGAAACAGAGAGAAACTCCCAGTAGCTGAGACAGAAAACCCTGGAAGTCAGAAGCTGATATCAATGGAACACAGAAGCTCAGAAGAGGCCACTGAAGTGAGAAGCTGAATGTAATGAGGCCCAGAAGAAAGGGGATAGACAAACAGATGCTGCCATGTGTCTTGACATGTGAGAGAGGAGACTGGGACTTCTGGCAGCTGATCTTCAGGAAGAAAAGCATTGCCTGATGAAGCCTTGTTTTGGACATTTTCATGGCCTCAGAACTGTAAGCTTATAAATTAATAAAGCACCATGGTAAAAGCCAACCCATTACTTTTTTGTAAATGGTTCAGAATTTTCTATATATAATATCATATAATCTGCTAATAGGTAAAGTTTTACTTTTTTCTTTCGAATTTGCATGCCTTTCCTTCTAATTCAGCAAATTGTCAGGGTACAAGATCAACACACACACAAAACAGGGAGGATTCTTTACACATTAGTAATGAATAAAGGACTTACACATAGAAAACTACAAAGCATTGCTGAACGTATTCAAAGAATACCTAGAGAAATGGAAGGTCATTCCTTGCCCATGGATAGGAAGAATAAATATTTTTACAATATCAGTGATTTATAAATCCAATGCAATCCCAATAAAATTTCTAATAACACTCTTTGCAGAAATGGAAAAGCCAATGAAGAAATTTGTATGGAAAGATAATGACCCAAATCAGCAAAAACATCTTGAAAAATAAGAAGGGTGTTGGGTCACTAACACTTTCAATATTAAAACTTATTACCATGCTATGGTAAAGAAAACATTATGATACTTTCATGAGGACAGGCATCGAAACCAATAAAAAGGAATTAGAAGTTCAGAAACAAACCCACCTATCTATGGCCCACATAAAGTGTGCCAAGTTCACTCAAGGGGGAAAGAATAAAATCTTCAACAAATGGTATTACGAAAACTGACTATCTAAATGTAGAAGAATGAATGTGGATCCCTACCTCTCACATTATACAAAAATTAGCTCAAAGTGGGTAAAATACCTAAATATAAGAACAACAATTATAAAATCCATTGGGGATTGAATTGTTTACCGCAGAGGACATGCACTTAGTCTTAATCCATATCTGTGGGGGTGAGGCCATTTTTAAGAGGACCTATTGAAGATGTTATTTTTAGTTAAGGTATGAACAACTGAATCAGTTTGGACTCTTTTACAAGCTTAAGGAAATAAGAAGTAGAGCAGTAGATGCAGAAGAAGCTAGAAATTAATAGGACCTCAGTGTAGAAAGGAGAATGACATCTTCATTAACATTGCCATATGACAAAAAGGCAAGTATCAAAGATCATTGGCAGCCAACCCTATAAGAAAGAATCACCTTGTTGATGCCTAAATTTTGATCTGCCAGGCTCAAAACCACGAACCAATAAATTTCCATTGTTTAAGCCAACCCAAATTATAGTATTTACTTTGGCAGCCAGGAAACTAACACATACTCCCTAAAAGGAAACAAGGGGAAATCTCTTCAGGATCTTATGTTAGATAATGGTTCTTTAGCATTTATACCAAAAGCACAGAAATGAAAGAAAAATAAATAGATAAATGGCATTTCATCAAAATAACTAAACTCTTGTGCATCAAATTACTTTATCATGAAGGTATATAAACAAATTACAGATTGAGAGAAAATATTTGGGAGTCATACGCTTTATAAGGATTTATTATACAGAAAATATAAAGAAATACTATAACTCAACAACAAAAAGACATACAATCCAATTATATAATGGGCAAAATGTGAATAGATTTTTCAGCAAGGAATATCTGTAATTGGCCAATACTCACATAAAAAAATGCATGGCATCATAATTTTTGGGAAAACACAAATCAAAAATAAAATGAGATACCTTTTCACACCAACTAGACTGCCTACTATAAAAAATAGAAAATAGCAAGTGTTGAAGAGGATGTGGTGTAATGGCAACGTGTTCTTTGATGGTGGGAATGTAAAATACAGCCACTGAAGAAAACTGCTTGGAAATTCCTCAGAAAATTAAGTATAGAATTACCAAATGACCCAGCATTCCCACTTATAGGCATATACCCCAAAGAACTGAAATTAGAACTTGAACAGATATTTGCACACCAATATTCATAGCATTATTATTCAGAATGCAAAAAGATGGAAGCAACCCAAATGTCCATAAAAAGATCAATGGATAAACAAAATGTGGTATATACACGCAGTGTAATATTATTCAGCCATAAAAAAGAATGAATTTCTGACACGTGCTACAGACTGCATGAACTTGAAGACATCATGCTGAGTGAAATAAGCAAGACCTAAAAGGACAAATAAGGTATGATTTTACTGATGTGAAATAATTCAAATATGTAAATCTAAAGTGTCAGAAACTATATTATCAGGGTATGGGATGGGTATAGCAAGGGGATTTGGATGCCAAATTGGTATAGAGTTATTGTTTTGGGGATGGAAAAGTTTTGGAAATGGAAAGAGGTAATGGTAGCTCAGCATTGTGAATATTATTAACATCACCAAATTGTATATTTCCATGTGGAACAAGTGAAAATTGAAGGTGTATATATATTACAGGGAAAAAAATTAAATTTGAACTGTACAACAAAACAGTGTAATGTAATATAAACTATGGCTGACAATTAACAGTTTATTCATAATAATATTGTTTCAACAATTGTTACAAAAGCAACAAACTGATGCAAAGTGATAATAATAGAGAAACTGTGTTTGTGAGGAGGTATATGGGATCTCTGTATTTTTGTCATGATTCTCCTATATATCTACAACTTTTTTAATCAAAAGGACAATATTATTATACCTCTTCTAATTTGCTCCTAGTTATTACATCCATAGTTAGCATATTATTTTACATATATATAAATATACAACATAAAAATGCAATGCTATTGTTTTTGTTGTAGTCAATTGCCTTTTACAGATATTTCACATTTTTCATGTGGTTTGTACTCTTCATTTCATTTTGTGCATTCATTTTTTCTTCTGATATCCTTTCCTTCAGATTGGAGAAATACAGGTAGCTCTTCTTGTACCATGGGGCTTTTGACACCAAAGTTTTTGAGATTTCTTTTCTCTTAAATACATCAAATTTGAATTTCATGAATATTTTTACTGGATAGAGAATTATTTTTATTTTTGCCTTTCTACACTTTTTAGAACTGAATTTCTTATATTGTTATTTTTTCTTATGGGAAGCCAGCCAAAACTGATAGGGTCTCCACTCCCCTCTCCACCAAAAACTCTTCCCTCCAGCCCACATCTTGCCATAACATGTCTTCTCCCTGTCCTTCCATGGCTGCTTTGAAATGTTTCTGTCTATCTTTCATTTTATGTAGCTTGATTATGATGTGCCTTTGTGTCTGTGATTGTGTTTGCATATTATATTTACCTTATCTTTTAGTTTCCGAAAGGGCTGCCAATGCAAAGTCCCAGAAATGGTTTGGCTTTTATAAAGGGGATTTATGTGGGGTAAATCTTACAGTTCCTAGGCCATGAAAAGTCCAACTCAGGGCACCATAAGAAGTGTTTTCTCTTTAAAGTCAGTGGCCATGTGTTAAAGCAGTATGACAGAAATTTCTGTCTTCCCTTCTGGGCTGTACCTTCTCCTGGAGCTCAACTATGGGCAACCAGGGTTAGGACTTGTCTCTTACTGAGCCTCCTCACTCAGGCTCAGCTCTCCACTTTTCTCCGAATTCAGCTGCAAGCTATCAGGTATATGGCTCATCTCTCCTTGGGCCTCATCTCTCTGAGCCTCTCTTTTCTCTCATACGGCAGGATCAAATATGGCAGAGCTCACTTTTCCTGTGTGTCCCCATTTTGTATCAGACCCAGCAAGAGGGCAGAGACTCAATCTGAGTCATGCCTCAATGACATTGTCCGACTGAATGGGTCTCACACCCTCAGGAATGGATTTAGTCCATAAATATAGTCTTTCTCTTTTGGGGATTCATAAAATAATTTCAAATCTTGTTTTGGATGTTCGGAATTTCTTTGATTTCTCAGTTCACGGTTTTCTCAAAATTTTATGAAATTTTACTGACTTTTCATTTATTCATTTTTTTTAATTTTCTTAGATTTTGTTCTTGTTTAGGTAAATAATTGTTTTTGTTGCTGTTGTTTTTCTATTAGATCCTCAAGTAGAAAAACATTTATTAATCTGGTTTCAAGTTTACTGCTGCTCTATTCTACAGCCTCCATTCTGCTGTTGAGTCCTATGGCTAATTTTCCAACATCAGGTATGTTACTTTTCCTTTCTAAAAGTTCTATTTAGTTCATTATAATTTTAGTCTGCATTCTTTTCTGATGTGATATCTTATGTATTTCCTCATTAGGATCATCTTTTCCTTAAGCCATTAACCTTGTATTTCAAGCTGTTTTAATGTTGGCTGCTAATTAAAACTTTAGGTTAATCATGAAATCTGTTTCTATTACCTTTTCTTTTTTCATTATTATTATTCACATTTTCCTGTTTTTCTTATTTGGTAATTTTTTTTGATCTACTGTGATTTGTGAATGATACATGGTAGGGAGTCTGGATTATGTTGTCTTTCAATAAGGAGTATTGGGTTTTATGCTGGCAAGCAATAAATTATTGGCAATAACTTTTAATCTCTCAGGCTTTATATTGCTCTTTGTTAAGGAAATTTTTTTGTTCTGTCCTCAGTCTTAGGGCATATATTTATTACTGGGCATTGTTCTTACTTCTAATGTGTGGTATTTTTTGTTGTCTTAACTTCATGCCTAAGTCAACCAAAGATATTTGTCATACTGTCTGGGCCATGAATCCAGTTTGTCCCAGCCCTTCCTTACCTTGACATTTAGGTACTGAGCTCAGCCCCTGAAAAATCATGTCTTGGCTTGGCCTGTTGATCTCCATCTACACATAAACATCTCAGCTGTGATCTAAAGAACATCAGAGAATCCCAGTACTGATAATAGACACCACCTTTGATACCATATTATTTGTGTTACAACTTTTTCCCATTTCTGTTTCATTAGCTATGTAAGACCTTTATATTCTGCTTGTACTCTGCATTTCCAAAACTAACAAGCAGTACCGAAAAGTAGGGTAGGCATGCATTCCTTCTCATATATTTCCATTATTTTGTGCAAGTACTCTTCAGTCATATATTGCTTACTATTATATCAAGGCTTTATTCTGAAACTATCTCTTGCCTTAATGATGAAATGAAACAAAACATGATTTTTGAGTATTCCTCAGCCATTGCAATAAGAAAAAAAGACTATAAACGAAAGCTACTACCATTAAGAGATTATGATACAAATACTTACCTGAAAGGGTATTTAAAGGGTAAATGCAAAACTCAATTGTATTGTATCCTCAATATACAATTTCTACTCTTTAATTCCTGTAAGAGCAGGAATACAATTGAACAAGAAAAGGCAAATATTCTGATAATGGACATGTAAAATATAAAGTGCTAAATTGGGACAGAAACAACATAAAGGGGAGAAACAGAGGGATATAAGAGCAGAGAACATGCATGCTATTAAAATAAATTGGTATCTTTTGATAGCAGTAGGTTATAGATATAGGTTGTGTAATATAAACACCAGGATAACCACAAAGAAAGTATTTGAAAAATATACAGGAACAGAAATGAGAAAGGATCAGTCATATACATCACAAAAGTTCAACTTTACAGAAAAGGGATTGCAATAAAGGAAAAAAGAGGTACAATTCAGCTGTTTAAACCCACAGGAGAGCTCCAAGAGGAAAATGATCCAATTACCATCTTATTCTAAACATCAATATGATGATTTCCTCAACAATAAAAAGTAAATGAATCTACCTGTTTACATTTGTTGAATGAATAGAGTTTTTTCACCTCTTACACAAAACAAAATCATAGAAAAGAAAACAAATATACTTAATGCTATATAATGCATCTTAAGATACAAGACATAGATTTATATGATAAGCTCTGAAATGGTTTGGCAAGTAAATTTTCTGAGTCTCGGTTCCTTATCTTGGTAATGTAATCCATATTAAATTGTAACAGATTAGTAAATATGATCAACTATAATAATGTTTTAGCACAATATATTTCTTATAGAATCTAGCAGATATTTTTATAGTGATCCAAATTAATTATACTTCTTTGTCTAAATTATTAAATGCTGTGTTTGTAGTGAGCAAAGTATAAATTTTGAACTTTTGAATGGATTATTATCCAAAGAGATAATCAAAGTACAAAAAATGATGGAGAGGGCCTGCATCTGCAGGCAGGATCATCTCACCCACCATATCCATGGGATATAAGCCCTCTCTCACTTGGAGGTGGAGTGGACATCACCCTCCCAGTCCCCTCAGGATTGGGGGAAGAAATATGGACTAGAGTGGACTTGATCGTATTCTGTTGTTCACATATGGTGATTCTAGCAATGCAAGAAATTATAACAATGAGGTGGAGCCAGTGGCCACTTGACACTTTTGGGGCAGGGAGGGGACGAGCAGTTGAAATACAGGGGCTTCTTTGGGATTTGGAGGTTGTCCTGAGTACCTTTGTGACAACGGATGTAGGCCATTTTAAATCAGCACACACCACTCAGAACTGTGTGGGAGAGAGTGTTGTCTACGGTGTGAACTGTGGTCTATGGTTGGTGGCAAGGCCCCAGGATGTGTAAGTCCATTGAGGGTGGTGGGCCACACTTGTGGGAGATGTTTGTGTGAGATGTGGTGGGAGGTGTGGAGGTGGGCAACATGGGAATCCCAGTGGGTTCCGTGTAATATTTTGGGTATCTAAGCACCTCTTAAAATATATTTATATATATACATAAATAACATTTTTGTAAGCAAATGCACATATATGCATATATATTTATATATCATTTTTCAAATGTTGGTATGTATTGTGAAAATTTTGATTTTTACCCACAATAAAAAAAAAAAAAAAAAAAAACATGTAGAAATGGAATATCAAGTGTATGAGGCTCTGGAGGTCTTCCTAAGTGTTGTAATTTTGTGAATTCAGAATACTAATTTATAATTTAATCAGAAGGATTAGTAACATACCCACAAACACCAACATACCTTGGACTTACATAGAAAAATATTGGTAGAGAAAGGGAAACAAAAGAATTTTTACTATTTCAATTCTCTAGATGCTCCTGATGGGCTATTTATTCAAAATACTTTTGAGAACCTATATGTTGGGCTGGTATACAACAGATAAGAAAGTCATGGACTATAAACTATCTGAGGATAAAATATAGTGTTATGATGAGGGGTTGACATATTTTAGAGAGAGTATAAGATGGGCCTCAATGATGCGGTGACATTGGTAAAAAATCTGAAAGAAGTGATGAAATATGGCATTATAAATTCATTTCAGTGACTTAGTTTAAAAGATGAGCAGAAAATAAAGATTACTAGTCATCTGAGTAAATGTTCTCTTTGAAAGAGAGAAGAAAAAGAAACAAATACTAAAAATAAAATTGAATAAAATATAAACAAGGCAGGCATAAGGCAGAAACAGTGGACAGAAAGTTGAAAATACAATAGGAAGTTCTTTAGGATATAGGTCTCAGAATGTACTGTTACAGCAACACATATAGTCTAAAGTGCAAAGAACCACTCAGGAAAGCAAGATCTGAATAGCTCTGGGATTGAAGGAACTCAAAGTAGAAGTTTCATGAATCGAGCATGATCTGAGAAATAAAGTCACAATAAGATATTTTATTAAGGCCATTATCAAAATACAAGATTGATTTCTGAGTGTGAAACTGGAAACATCACTTTGACCAATCCCTAACCTACATCTATAACTTCCTTCTGATGGTCAAAATGTCCATAGTAATGTATTCACTTGTGTAATCACAACCAAATTATAGAATATTTCCATAAAAGAATTACAATTAAACTCCATAAAATGTTATTACTTGTGCAAAAGGATAAAAAGAACAAATAACGATATAAAAGTAACTAAGAGCAGAGCATGAGGAAGGCAAGGTGGTGTCAGTTTAAGTGGATGCTCACCATCTCTCTCACAAAATACAGCTGACTGGGGACAGGATTCTGCCCAAGTGAGCTGTTCTTGGAGCCCATGGAGCAGGAGAATTTGGGACATTGATCTGGAGGGAGCTGGACAGGGAGAAGGATTGCTCAAGAAAAAAACCATGAGATTTTAGCCCCGTTCCTGGAAGACACAGGTGGTTAAGCCCCACACTCAGGGAAGGGGGCCAGGGTGAGCCCTGATTCCTCCTGGCCACCCAGCAAGAGAGAGCATTCTCTGACAGTGAGAGGGTTCTGGAAAAGGGTGGAGAGGGGTTTCGTTTCTGTGGGTTTGGTTGCCTGGACCCCCTTAGAGATTTGGGGAACACACCAGCCAGCTTGAAGTGGCACCAGGCTGAGGGGAGAGGTGTATCTGCTGAGGAAGTCTGATTTACCTAACTGCCCTGGAATAGAGAGGCTTGGCATGAGAAAGAGCAGAGTCAGCAAATTTAATAGTTCCAGGCTGAGGACTATAAGAATTTCAACTCCCCTAAGGGACTCAGGCAGTGGGACGTGCTCAACAAGTTTCCAAGAGCCTATTTAGGGTCCCTGGGTGGAGGGTGTGGTCTAGAAGAGGCTTGAAAAACATTTCAGTGTGGTGAAGTGAACACACAGGGACCCATTTTAATTTCAAAAGGGAACTCAACCTGCCCATGAGAGGGGAGGGGGGATCTACTCATACAGCCTGCTGAATCTAGCTGCCCTAGGAGAGTAAAATCTGCCTGGGGAAAATGACTGAATAGCTTTCTGAAGAGCTAACTAATCCAATTAGAAAGGTATCTCAGTGGGGGAATTTCTGCCTTGAATATATGAGGTCCCTACTTCAATTCCTGGCTCCTATAAGAGTAGTGATCCACTGGGATATCTAACATCCAGCTGATACCAACATAGACATTATTTTTGTACTAGCTTCTTTTGGGTCCCTTATTTTTCAAAAAAAAAAAAAAAAGCATACTTAAAAATTTTTTAACTTAGTTTACTCACTAAAACCTGACTCAAAACCTGCAGAGAGAAGTCTGCAGGGTAATTGATTGATGAACACAGGCAGCCTGAGAGGCTCCACAAGAGCTCAAGAAGGAACACTGTTCTTCTTTAGCTTTGTTTGACTGCTTGCTTGTGTGCTTGTATGGGAGGGTTTGTTATTTGTTGTGTTTGTTTGTTTTCTTTCTTGTTTTTCTTTCCTCTTCCTGCCCCCCTTTTTATAAATTAGGTGTTGCTAGCTTGTTTCTTCTTTGCTGTGCTTCTTCTTCCTTGATTTCTCATTTTCTGTGTATACTGATTTTGTCTACCAATGGTTAATCTCTTTTCCTTCCTTCATCTTTTTATCTTCTGTTTTCTGTTGTTCATATATTCCATCTTTTTTTATTAGTCCTCAACTTTACTGGTTTTGATTTCTATCCTGTCTATTCAGTTTTTGTTTTTTTTTTTTTATTATTATTAACTTTTTTCTTTCTGTCTTTTCTTCTCTCTTTTTCTCTCTCCTCATCATTCTGGCCTTTTAATTCATTCTATATATTTTTCTCTACTTAGTTTCCCATTTCATTGTAGGTACTCCACTTTTCTATTCCTATTACTCTACACTGCTTACATGACTTAAATATTCATTTTACTAAGTCTTTTTTTTAAATATATTTTTTTTATTTTTTAAAGATATTTAGATTACATAAATGTTAAGCAAAAATTATAGGGATTCCCATATGCCTCACTTTCCATAACTCCCACTACCTCCCACATAAACATCCTTCAGTAATGAGGCACATCACCTGCAATGGATATACACATCCAGCCCCTCTTCTAAATTTTATTATTATTACTATTATCCTTTTCATTTCTTACATCTTTCGATTTCTCTGGCTCTAACATTTTTCCTTCAAGGAAACATAGAAAACAGCAAGGAAATAGAACAAGAAGAACAAAGTGGCAAAGAGAAAACTTAACACACACACAAAACCAGCACCTAAACAGAACTCTAGAGCAGAGAGAGAAGCTAATCAACTGAATAAACCCATCAAGATAAACGATGACCAGAGAGCAACAAAAAATTACAAACCATACTAAGAAACAGGAAGACATGGACCAGTCCAATGAACAAACTAAAAACCAGGAAGAGATGCAGAATACTGAGCAACTAATCAAAGCTGTCCAAACAAATATCATGGACCAACTTAATGACGTGAAGGAAGAGATTAAGCATATTAAGAAGACACTGGGAGAACATGCTGAGGAAATTGTAGACATAACATAAAAAGATAACAGATATGATGGCTATGAATGGCACAATCCAAGAAATCCAAAATACACTGGAAGCACATAACAGCAGATTTGAAAAGGCAGAGGAAAGAATTAGTGATGTGGAAGACATTAAGTACATCTGAAAGTAAACAGTAGAACAGATAGATAAAAAGATATAAAAATTACAGCAGGGACTTATAGATTTGAATAACAACACAAAATGCACAAACATATGCATTATAGGCCTCCCAGAGGGGGAAGAGAAGGGAAAGGAGACATAAAGAGTGAGGAAACAGTGGCTGAAAACTCCCCCAACCCTACTGAAGGAGATGGATGTACATGTCCAGGAAATGCAGCACACCCCAAACAGTAAAAATCACAATAGGCCTACTCCAGGACATATACTTATCAAACTATCTAATGCTAAAGACTAAGAGAATATATTGAAAGCAACAAGAGAAAAGAGAACCATCACATACAAGTAAACCTCAATAAGATAAAGTACTGATTTCTCATCTGAAACCATGGAGGCAAAAAGGCAGTGGTATGACATAGTTAAGGTACTAAAAGAACAAAATTTTCAGCCAAGAATTCTCTATCCAGCAAAGCTGGCATTCAAAAATGATAAAGAGTTCAAAATATTCACAGATAAACAGAAATTAAGAAACTATGCCCATAAGAAATCTGCCCTTCAAGAAATACTAAAGGAGTTTGCAGATTGATAGGAAAAAACAGGAGAGAGAGAGATGGAGGAGAATGTAAGAACAAATAAAAAGACAAAAAAATAAAATAAAAACAACATATGACATACATAAACCCAAAGAAAATATGGCTAATGTAAGAAATTCCTTGAGAGTAAGAATACTGAATGTTAATGGATTAAAGTTACCAGTCAAGAGACACAGATTGGCAGAACGGATAAGGAAATATGACCCATCTATATGTTGTCTACAAGAAACCCACCTTAGACCCAGGGATTCAAGGAGGCTGGAAGTGAATGGCTGGAAAACAATTTTACAAGCAAATAACAACCAAAAAAGGGCAGAGTAGCTATACCAATATTGGACAAAATAGACTTTAAATGCAAAACTATTGTAAGAGACAAAGATGGACACTATATATTAATCTCCATCTAGAAGAAAGAACAACCATAACATTTATGCACCTAATCAGGGCACCTCAAAACACATGAGGCAAACACTGGAAAAACTAAGTGGAGACATAAATGCTTCTACAATTATAGTGGGGGACTTTAATACACCATTATCATTATTAGACAGAACATCTTGACAGAGAATCAATAAAGATGCTGAATAATACATTAGAGGATTTGGGCCTAATAGATCTACACACAATGCCACATCCAAATACAGCGGGATAAACATTCTTCTCGAGTGCACATGGATCATACTCCAAGATAGACAACATATTAGGCCACAGAACAACTCTCAATGAACTCAGAAAGATTGAGATTATACAAAATAATTTCCCTGACCACAATGGAATGAAGTTGGAAATCACTAAGGGCCAGAGAACCAGATTAGGCAAAAGAAATGGAAGTTAAACCATACCCTCTTAGACAAACAGTGGGTCAAGAAGGAGACCTCAAAAGAAGTCAGTAACTACCTTGAAATGAATGAAAATGACAACACAATATATCAAAACCTATGGGATGCAGCCAAAACTGCACTGAGAGGGAAATTCATAGGCATAAATACATATATCAAAAAAGAAGAAAGGGCTTAAATTGAAGACCTCACTGCACACCTGGAGGAATTGGAAAAACAACAACAAACCACCCCAAAGGAAGTAGAAAGAAGGAAATAAAAGATTAGAGCAGAACCAAATGAAATAGAAAATAAGAAAGCAGTAGAAAAAATAAACAAAACCAAAAACTGGTTCTTTGAGAAGATCAATAAAATTGATAAAACCTTACTCAGACTAACAAAGAAAAAGAGAGAGCAGATGTAAATACACAAAATTAGAAATGAGGAATATCACCACTGACGTCACAGAAATAGAGTATCATAAGAGTATACTTTGAAAAATTACATGCCAAAAAGAATAATTTAGAGGAAATGGACAAATTCCTAGAAACTCAAAACAGAACCACCTAAGACATCCCATGTTTAAGACTCTGTTCCTCAAGAACCACCCCACTTCTGCTACCAAGCTGTATTAGTTAGAGTTCTCTCGGGAAACAGAATCAACAGGAGATACCTGTCAATAGTATGAGATTTTATAAGAGTCTCACTCACAACTGTGGGGATGCAAAAGTCCAGGTTCCGCAGGCAGGCTGCAAACCAGGGGCTCCGGTGAAAGTCCAATGAAAGATACTTGATGTATTTCTAGGAGAAGTTGACTGTCCAAAAACAAACTGGGAAACTCTTTCTGAATGTTGAAATCACTTCCCCTTTTAAGGTATTCCCCTTTTAAGGTATTTAACTTAAACTGGAGTTTTATTCAACTGATTGAATAAAAACGTCATGCATTGCTGAAGCAATCTCCCTGATTGATGCAGATGTAATCAGCCATCCACACAGTAAACTCACTGGTGATCAAAGTCCATAAATGCTTTTGTATTACAATTAGCCCAGTGTTTGCTGGACCAAATACCTGGACACAATTACCTGGCCAAGTTGACACATTAGCCTAGCCATTACAAGGCATTACAAAAAAAAATTACAATAGTTTTCCATGATAGTTCTCAGTGGATAGTATAAAATATGAGATTTTATATTTTTAATTTAAATTGTAACTTTTCACATGTAATTTACATATAGTAAAATTTACACATCTTTACATATAAAACTTGATGGTTGATTTTATATTTATTTATTTATTTATTTATTTATTTATTTATTTATTTGCTGTTTTTACAAATTAAAAAAAAATTTAAAGATACTTAGGTTATACAAATGTCTCATAAAAAATATAGGGGATTCCCATATGCCATGCTCCCCACACCTCCCACATTTTCTCACATTAACAACACCCTTCATTAGTGTGGTACATTCATTGCAATGATGAACACATTTTGGGTCAATATCACTAAGCATGGATTAAAGTTTACATTGTAGTTTACACTCTCTCCCACCCAGTTCTGTAGATTATGGCAAGATTTATAGTAGCCTGTGTGTCATTGCAATGTCATTTGGGACACTTCCCAAGTCCCAAAAATGCCTCTGTGTTACACCTGTGTTTCCTTACCCCTCCCCCTGAGAATCTCCAGTGATCAACTGCTTCTATATCAATGATATAATTTCTTCCATTGCTAGAATCACAATAAGTCTGTAGTAGAATATCAGTAAGTCTACTTTAGTCCATAGTTCATTCCCCAATCCTGAGGATTCTGGAATGGTGGTGTCCACTCCACCTCTAATTGAGAAGGGCTGTGATCCCATATTGCCAATGGATGGGACTCTCTTACTTACAGTTGTAGGTTCTCTCAGTTCCTTGGTATGGTAGTTGGGCATCATCACCTCCTTGTTGTCCTAGGTGAAACCAATGAAATGGAGAGTAGGTGTTGCAACTCCAGTGAAACTCAGGGCCTGGCTGGCACATGGACAGCCCAAAGATTTAAGTCTCTCAGATGTACAACTTCCAAATCTAGTACCAATTATAGGTTCAAATAGTAGGAAAGAAGAGCCATGTAGAGGAAAACCACAACTGAGTCTAACTCTGTCACACTAGGGAGCATAAATTCCAAAGTAAGGTCTACTGGCAAGGCACCAAACTTTTGAGCTATCTGCCATGAACTATAGTGTCTGGATGTCTCCAGAGCCCTCAGGAGCCCCTGAGGAGAGTATCTATTTTGATAGTATCTATTTTGGCAGTCAATGAGATCTTGCTTTAACGTGCATAAGCATAACCTCTGGAAAGACCTCCCGACTCACTTTGAAGACGCTTAGACATATAAACTCATTTGTCTTTACATTTTCCACCTTTAGGTTAAGGTCTTTTTCCAGTTGCATTACTAGTTGTTGCTTGGTAGTAATCCTTCAGTACCAGGGAGGCTCATCCCTGGGATTCATGTCCCACGCTGTGGGGAATGTAATGTATTTATATGCTGAGTTCAGCTTAGAGAAAGGCCACATTTGAACAACAAGGACCCAGGAGGCAACTCTTAGCCACCTGTATTAGTCAGCTAAAGGGGTGCTAATGTGAAATAACAAAAATGGGTTGATCTTTAAAAAGGATATTAGTTGGGGTAGAAGTCCACAGATACCACGCCATAAAGCATTAAGTTTCTTCTCTCACCAAAGTCCATTGCCATGTGTTGGAGCAAGACAGCTGCTGACATTTGCCAGGGTTCAGACTTCTTGGGTTCCTCTCTTCCTGGGGCTGCATTTCTCTTCAGGCTTAGCAACTCTGTTTCCTCCACAAGGTCAGCTGTAGACTATCAGGCAAATGGTTCACTTCTCTTCTCCTGGGGCCTTCTCTCTAACATCAAAACTGCTTCTCAAAAACTGCGGACTCTGTCCTTTGCCTTGCCTTTTATATTCGATTCCCCCACCTACCAAGGGATGGGGCTCAATGCCCTACTGATGTGCCCCAGTTAATGCCGTAATCATAACTTAATCACATCCAGATTAACAGATAAGTTTACAAGCATGATCCAATTATATTTTTATAATTCATAATTATATAAAATTGCCAAATGGCTACACTCCACACTCTGAATTCCAAAAATACATTTCAATATTCAAAAAACCTTAAATCAGTAACAATTCAAGTACAAAATCATATCATAATTATTTTAAAGAAATACAGTTTGTCTTCAGGCAAAATCCCATCTGCTCTAGACCTCTGAAACTTACAAACCATTTAACTGCTTCCAATACACAAATGGACAGAAAAAGAATAAACATTTTCAATATCATAAGGAGAAATTGGTATGTTGAACATGAGTCATGGATCCTCTACAGTTCAGTAAACCTGCAGGGCATCCTCCATTCGATTTCAAAGTCTGAGAGCCATTCTTAAGATGATAGATTCTTCTTCTTGGGGCCACATGGGGACCCACCCTTTCCACAGGATTGCCCAAGGGCTATTTTCTTGGTTCCACCCTCATCAAGCATCTGGGTGTCAACCAAGCTCTGGACCTCACCCTCCAAGGGTGTTGGGGTGCATGCCACACCATACCCAGACTTTGGGTTAGAGTCTTAGCCCCCCCCCCGAGTACAATGAGGTGAAGACAACATTCCTCATAACCTTTGGCATGCAAGTTCAACCCTATCAGAGCAACGAGTTGACCACCTGGCCTTCCCTAACCTTTGGCATACAGGTTCAACACTCTCAGAGCAATGGATTGACCACCAGGCCTTCTCTAATCCATGGGGGACAGGTACACCCCTCTCAGACCTATGGGGTGTTGACCTTAACCACCCTAATCTTTGAGGCATGTGCTCCAACCTCTCTGCACCCTGGGATGGCAAAACTCTCCCAGAACATTGGGTGGGGACATCCACCTTCATCAACTGCTGGGGAAAACTCACCCTCTCTGCACCATGGAGCATCAAAACTTTCCCAGAACATCGGATGGCAACATCCACCCTCTTCAACTGCAGGGGCAAACTCATCATCTCTGTACCCATGGGTGGGGCTCCTCTCTTGGTCCAAAGAGATGTCTTAAGTCCAGATCTCTGCTTCCATGGTTTTCTTCTAAAAGCCGATTCTCCTTCCATCTCTCCTTTCATGTTTTTTTTTTTTTTTTTGTCCAAGCTGGCAGTGGTTTTGTTCATACAGCTCTCTCAAAAACTTTGCTGGTCTAGCATGCAGGAAGCAGGGATCCAAGCCATCAGACAGTAACAGTTTCCACAAGTCTTTCCAAGATAACTGCATCTTCAATTCTGATTCACAAGTTCCAGGTTTAACTAAATCTTTAAGTGGGGCACTTTCATCTGGGAATTTGATTTCCACACACTTGGGAGTTCTGGAATCAGTTTCTTGTTTTCTTTGTGCCCAAAAGTTCAGTCCCTTAGTGTATTTTACTCATCTAGTATTTTGCTATAAGCTGCAAGGAGAAGCCAAACCACATTCTCCAAGTTTACCTTGTTAAGTTCTTCAGCTAAATGCTCCAATTCGCCATTTTCAAATTCTATCTTCCACATAACACCAGGAGTTAATCTTGCTAAGTTCTCTGCAACTTTAAAACATGAATCGCCTTTCCTCTAGTTTCCAATGATAGTTTCATCATTTATTTCTAAGCATCATAGAAAGTCTCTTTAACGTCCATATTGCTATCAACAGTTTCTTCAAAGCAATCTAGGCCTTTTCCACAAAGCATTTCACAATTCTTCCAAAAAATACTCCTTACCCATTTATAAAACCATTCTAACATTTTGGTATATGCAAAAGCACTTCCCCACTCCTCAGTACCAAATTCTGTATCAGTCAGCCAAAGGGGTGCTAATGTGAAATACCAAAAATGGGTTGGTTTTTGTAAAGGGTATTTATTTAGGGTAGAAGTCCACAGATACCAGGCCATAAAGCATTAAGTTTCTTCTCTCACCAAAGTCATTGCCACGTGTTGAAGCAAGACAGCTGCTAATGTTTGCCAGGGTTCAGGCTTCTTTGGTTCCTCTCTTCCCGGGCTGCGTTTCTCTCTGGGCTTAGCAACTCTGTTTCTTCCAAAAGGTCAGTTGTAGCCTATTAGGCGAATGGCTCACTTCTCTTCTCCTGGGACCTTCTCTCTAACATCAAAACTCCAACATCAAAACTGCTTCTCAAAAACTGCTGCCTCTGTCCCTTGTCTTGCCTTTTATATTCGATTCCCCCACCCACCAAGTGGTGGGGCTCAATGCCCTACTGACATGGCCCCATCAATGCCCTAATCATAACTTAATCATGTCCAGATTAACAGATCAGTTTACAAGCATGATCCAATTATATTTTGGGAATTCATAATTATATCAAATTGCCAATCAGCTACACCACCCTATAATACTAAGCTAAATTTCAATTTCAAGAATAAAGGTTCATACACACAGTCATCATTGGTCATCAGTGGACCATCTTCCTTCACTAGTCATTGCCCCTTACTTGGGGGATTCTTGCTGATCTATTAGAGAATGTGGCAGAGCTCCCTAGGATGGAAATTTAGTATTCCTTCGATTATTGTGTGAATGTCCAACTACCATGATAATGCTCCATGAATATTTGAACATATGTATATGCCTTACATGTATGCACAGGTAAGCTTTGTTCCATGTATCCCTTGTCACTAACACACTGCACCATTGATCCTCCCCTGCCACAGTTGTAACCCTTCTGTGATGCAAAACTTCTTCAAAAATGAAGCCAATAAAATAGCCAAATGCAATTAATAAGAAAATAAATAATAATGATCATTTTAAAAATGAGAAATAAAATACAAAATTTTTTTAAAAATAAAATTAAAAACTAAGAATTTGGGATAATAAAAATAATGAAAACGTATTTAATTTTTTTTACATTTTCCCTTTCATGACTATAAGATCTGTTGTCCTATATGTACAGTGACATTCTTCCATTTATTCCCTCAGTGTCTTACTTTTTTTTTCTTTTCCACTTTGTCCTCAAAGAAGTATTAGGTTACAGAAAAGTCATGTACCGAATACAGGCACCTCCCAAATACCCAACATCCTCCAACGTTTCCCCTTTCTACTATTAATAACATTGTATATGTGGATGGTACTTTTGCTACAACTGATGTACAAATATTGAAACAAAGCTACCCACCATGGTAAATGGTTTACATTTTGGACCATATACTTTTATAAACTTTGATGCAATTCAACATTGCCTATATCCATCATTGCAAGATCATGTAGAACACTTCCCTCTCCCCCCAAATGTCCCCTGTTCCATCTATTCTATTCCTCCATCCCCCTCCCCTCAGACCCATGGCAGCCACCAGGCATCACTACTTGAAGGAAAAAATTCATAGTTATATGCAACAACATCGAGGGCTTGACACACTAGTCTGTGTTCCCTTCTTGGGTACCACCTATGCTCTCAAGAGACACCTGCCCCTATATTTGAGAACATAGCAGCCCCCCCCAGGATAGGAGTGCACTACCTTGTTGCTCTTTATGTGTGTCTCCACCCACTGATATAACACACTATGGCAAGATGAACACTCACACACTCCCTAGAAGCATGCCCCAAGGGCAACCTGTCCCGAATGCCTCCCACATCCAACACCTAAAACTATCAGCCCTCACTTGCCATATTGCCCAAAGAGCATTCCAAACCTTGTAGTTTCAACCATTTAACTACCAATCCCCAGTGTTTACCTGCTCCCTCCCCCAACTCTCCCACAGTTACAAGGACAGTCTAATCCAACCTCCCCACCCCAACCCTGACAAACCAGCACTGCCTAACCTAAAAATATCACTACACCACTGTTGTGCCCCACACTGGACAACTATGCACTTCCCCATTATCCTAGATTTTGCCTGTGTGGGCATTGGCTGACAACCTTCTTCTCACTTTCTATTTCCAGTAAACCTGTCTTCCAGACAGTGAGGTCATGTAATATTTGTCCTTCAGTGACTGGCATGTTTCACTCAACATAAGGTCCTCAAGATTAATACATGTTATCCTGTGTGTTAATACTGTATTCCTTCTTACAGCTGAATAATGTTCCATCGCATGTATATACCACGACTTGTTTATCCATTCATCTGTTGAAGGGCATTTGGTTTGATTCCAAATTTTGGCAATAGTGAATAATGTCACTCTGAATATTGTTGTGCATATATCTGTTCATGTCCTTGCTTTCAATTCTTCTGGGTATATACCCAGCAGTGGAATTGCTGGATTGTTTGGCAGTTCTATAGTTAGTTTTCTGAGGAACTGCCATACTGTCATCCTCAATGGCTACACCATTCTACAATCCCACCAGCAGTGGCTGAGGGTTCCCATTCCTCCACATCCTCTCTAATACTTGTAGTCCTCTGTTTTTTTAATAGCTGCCAGTCTAATGGGTGTAAGATATCTCATTGTAGTTTTTATATGCATTTCCCTAATAGCTAGTGATGTTGAGCACATTTTCATGTGCATTTTAGTCATTTGTATTTCTTCTTTGGAAAAGTGTTTATTCAAATCACTTATCCATATTTTAAAATGACTTTTCATTTTATTTTCCAGGTATAGCATTTCTTTATATTTTCATGATAATAGACCCCTATTAGAAATATGGTTACCAAATATTTTCTCTTATTGAGTAAGCTGCCTGTTCACTTTCTTGACAAACTACTTTGAGATGTAAAAGTTTTTAATTTTGTGGAGGCCTTATTTATCTATTTTTTTTTCTTTCATTGTTTGTGCTTTGGGTAAAAGTTCATGAAACCATTTTCTAATACAAGATCCTGTAGATGCTTCCCTATATTATCTTCCAAGGTCTTAATGGTCTTGGCTCTTATATTTAGATCTTTGATACATATTGAGTTAATTTTTGTATAAGGTGTGAGATGGTGCTCCTCTATCATTCTTTTGGATATGAATATCCAGTTCTCCAAGCACCATTTGTTGAAGAGGCCATTCTATCCTAGTTAAATGGGCTTGGTGGTCTTGTCAAATATCAGTTGATTGTATATGCAAGGGTCTATATCAGAACTCTCAATCCAGTTCCATTGGTCAATATGTATATCCTTGTGACAATACCAAGCTTTTTTTAAAAATTGTGGGTAAAAATTAAAATTTTCACAATACAAACCAATATTTGTAAAATGATATATAAATATATATGCATATATGTGCATTTGCTTACATAAATGTTATCTTTTGTATACATTTTAAAAGATGCTTAGATTACATAAATGTTACACAAAAATTACAGGGATTCCCATGTTCCCCATCTCCCACACCTCCCATAACATCCCACATAAACATCTTTCATTAGTGTGGCAAGTCACCTGCAATGGCTATACACATCCTGGGGCTTTGCCACTAAGCATGGTTACATTGTAGACCACACTCTCTCCCACACAGTTCTGCAATACCATGCAGTTTTGGCCACTGTAGCTTTGCAGTATGTTTTAAAGGCAGATAGTGTGATTCCTCTGATTTCATTTTTCTTTTCAATATGTCTTTGGCTATTCAGGGCCTCTTGCCTTTTCAAATAAATTTTGTAGTTAGTTTTTCCAATTCAGTAGAAAATACTGTGGTGATTTTTATTGGGATTGCATTAAATGTGTTGATCAGTTACAGTAGGATACACATCTTAATGATGTTTAATCTTCCTATCCAAGAACAGGGAATATTCTTCCATTTATTTAAGTCATCTTTGATTTCTTTTAACAGTGTTATGTAGTTTTCTGCATATATGTAATTTACATCTTTAGTTAAATTCATTCCTAGGTGTTTGATTCTTTTAGTTACTATTGTAAAAGGTATTCTTTCTTGATTTTCTCCTCAGATTACTCATTATTGGTGTACAGAAATGCTACTGATTTTTGCATGTTAATCTTATAACCTGCGATTTTACTGAACTCATTTATAAGCTCTAGAAGCTTTTTTGTAGATTTCTCAATGCTTCCTATGTATAGGATCAAGTCATCTGCAAATAATGACATTTTTACTTCTACCTTTCCAATTTGGATGACTTTTATATCTTTTTCTTGCCTAAGTGCTCAAGCAAGTACTTCTAACACAATGTTAAATAAAAGCATGAAATGGGGCATCTATGTATTGTTCCTGATCTTAGAGGGAAAGCTTTTAGGATTTCACCAGTGAATATCATGTTAGCTGCAGGTTTTTCATATTTATAATGTAGAGGAAGTTTCCTTCTATTCCTATCTTCTGTAGTTTTTTTATCAGGAAAGTGTGAAGTTTTTTGTAAAATGCTTTTTTGTATCTATAGAAATGAGCATTTTTTTTCTTTCAATCTGTTTATGTGGTGTATTACATTGACTGATATTCTTATGTTGAGCCATCTTTGCATACCAGGGATGAAACCCATTTGTTCATGGTGTTTAAATCCTTTGATGTGTTGTTGAGTATGGTTAGCAACTATTTTTTGAGAATTTTAGTATTTAGGTTCATTGGAGAGATTGGGCTATAGATTTCCTTTCTTGTGTTGTCTTTGTTTGGCTTGGTATTAGAGTGATGTTGGCATCATAGAATGAGTTAAGCAATATTCCTTCTACTTCTATTTTTTGAAGAGTTTAAACAGGATTTGTTTAGTTCTTTCCGGAATGTTTGGTAGAATTCACCTGTGAAGCCGTCTCATCCCTGGGCTCTTCTTAGTTGAAAGGCTTTTGATGACTAATTCTATCTCATTACTTGTTATTGGTCTGTTGAGTTCATCAGTTTCTTCTTTTGACAATGTAGGCTGCTTGTGTGATTCTACTAATTTGTCGATTTCCTATAAATTATCTATCTTGTTGGCTAATAATTTTTCAAAGTATCCTCTTATGATACCCTTTATTTCTGTGGGGTCAGTGGTGATATCCTCTTCCTTGTTTCTTATTTTATGTATTTGGAATGGCCTCTTCAACAAATGGTGCTTGGAGAGCTGGATATCCATATCTAAAAGATTGAGATAAGAACACCATCTCACACCTCATACAAAAATCAATTCAAGATGAGTCAAACATCTAAATATAAGGGTCAAGACCATAAAGACTTTGGAAGATAATGTAGAGAAATATCTACAGGACTTTGTAATAGGAAATGGTCTCATGAACTTCAAACTCAAAACGTGTGCAGTGAATGAAAAACAAATAAATGAGATCTCCTGAAAATTGAAAACCTTTGCCCTCAAAGCAGATTATCAATAAAGTAAAAAGGCAGCCTACACAATGGGAGAAACTATTTGGCAATTATATATCTGATAGGAGCCTAATATCCAGAACATATAAGGAAATCTTGAAAATAAAAAGATAAATAACCCATTTTGAAAATGGACACGCCAACGCCCATATTAAAAAAAAAAAAGGACAACTGACTTGAAAAGACACTTCTCCAAGGAAGAAATGCAAATGGCTAAAAAGCACATGAAAAGATGCTCAATACCAGGAGCTATTAGGGAAATGCAAATCAAAACTACAATGATATACCATCTTACACACATTAGACTGGTGGCTATAAATAAAAACAGAAGACTACAAGTGTTGGAGAGATGTGGAGGAATGGGAAACTCATCCACTATTGGTGGGAATGTAGAATGGTCCAGCCATTGTGGAGGAGAGTTTGGTGATTCCTCAAAAAACTAACTATAGAACTGCCATATGCCTTCTGAAAGTCTTCTTGTTGTTCAAATATGGCCTGTCTCTAAGCCAAACTCAGCATATAAATGCATTACCTTCCCCCCAGCATGGGTCATGACTCCTGGGGATAAGACTCCCTAGCACTGAGTGATTACTATCATACACCAATTGGCAATGCAACTGGAAAAAGACCTCGAATAAAAGGGGGAATAGGTAAAGACAAATGAGTTTATATGGCTAAGAGACTTCAAAAGTAATCAGGAGGTCATCCCAGAGGTAATGCTTATGCACAATTCAGCAGGATCTCATAAACTCCCAAAGTGGATACTACCCAAAATAGTATCTGTATGGCTCTGGAGACATACAGGTCCTATGGTCAGGGCAGATAGCACTGGAGTTTGGTGCCTTGACTGTGGGTCCTACTTTGAAGTTTGTTCTCCTGAGAGTGACAAAGTTGGACTCAATTATGTCTTTCCTGCACATGACTCATCTGTTCCTTCTCCTTAAAACCATACTTGGTGCTGGAGTTTGTCAGTGTACGACCAAGAGACTCAAGTCTTTGGGTTTCCATGTGCCAGCTGGGCCCAGAACCTGAGTGAGTTGCCACACCTACTCTACAACTCATTGGACTCACCCAGGACAACTAACAAGGAGATAATGAAGGAAAATGACCACCCAAGGAACAGAGAGTGTCTACAACTGCAAGCAAGATAGTCCCATCCATCTTCCCCATGGGATATAAGCCCCCTCTCAATTAGAGGTGGAGTGGACATCACCATTCCAGAATCTTCAGGTTTTCAGATAGAACTATGGACTATATTGGACTTACTGGTATACTATACACATATTGTGATTCTAGCAATGGAAGAAATTTCAATGTTGATGTGGAGCCAGTGGCCAATGGAGACTATGGGGCAGGGTAGGGAAAGACAGGTGTCATGCAGAGGCTTTTTCAGGACTTGGGAATCATCCTGAATGACACTGCAACAACAGATATAGGCCATTTTATATCATGACGTAACATGCAGAACTGTGTTTGAGAGAGTGTAAATTACAAAGTGAAATATGGACCATGCTTAATGGCAAATCCCCAGGATGCATTTATCAATTACAATGAATGTGCCACACTAATGAAGGATGTTTACGTGGGAGGGTGTGGGAGGTGTGGGGAGTGAGGCATATGGAAATCCCTATATTTTTTGTGTAACATTTATGTACTCTAAATATATTTTAAAAAATAAAAAAATTATGATAAAAATAGCTTTTGGCACAAAAAAACACATGAAAAGATGCCAACATCGCTAGCTATTAGGGAAATATAAATCAAAACTACAATGTGATACTATCTTATGCCCATTAGACTGATAGCTATTAAAAAAATAGAGGACCACAAATATTGGAGAGGATGTGGAGGAAGGGGAACCTTCATCCACTGTTGGTGGGACTGTAGAAAAGTCCCACCACTGTTGAGGACAGTTTGGCATTTCCTCAGAAAATTAACTATAGAACTGCCATATGATCTAGAAATTCCACTGCTGGGTATATACCCAGAAGAACTGAAAGCAAGGACATGAACAGATAAGTGCACTTCAATGTTCATAGCAGCATTATTCACTATTGCCAAAAGTTGGAATCAATCCAAATGTTCATCATTAGATGAATTAATAAACAAAATATGGTACATACATATAATGGAATATTACTCAGCTGTAAGAAGTAATACAGTGCTAACACAAGGATAACATGGGTGAATCTTGAGGACCTTATATTGAGAGAAGCAAGCCAGGCATCCAAGGACAAATATTACATGACCTCACTAATATGAATTAAACAAATTGAGCAGACTCAGAGAGCTTCTGTCTAGGAGATAGGCTTACAGGAAATAGAAAGGGAGAAGAAGGTGGTGAGCCAATCCCTATATGGGCATAACCTATTTTAAGGTGGTAGTGTATAGTTGGGCATTGAAGGGATATGACAGGAGGGTAGTACTATTATTGGGTTGGGTGATGCAAGTTTGACAAATGGGTAGAACAGGGAGGGTGGATTGGACAGTCTGTGGAACCTGGGGAAGGGTTGGAGGAGGGACCAGTTGAACACTCGGGATTGGCAGGTATGTGGTTGAAAGTACAAAATTGGGAACTCTATTATGACAATATGACAAGGAAGGATTACTGGTATAGGATGTTGGATGTGGGGGCATTTGGGACAGGGCATACCTGGGTCAGGCTTCTAGGGAGTATGCAACTGATCATTTTGCCATAATGTGTTGTATCAGTGGGTGGACACCCACATAATGAGTGGGAAGGAGCTGAATTCCCCTCCTTGGGAAGACCAATGTATTCTCAAACAGAGGGGCAGGAGTCTCTCGAGAACATGAGTGGTTCCTAATAGGGGAGGATAAACCAGTGTGTCAAGACCTGATTGTTGTTCCAAGTAACTGTGAATCTTGTCTTCCAAGGAATGAACCTGGGTGGTACCCAAGGGAAGGGGAAATGATGAATATAATATATGGAACAGGGGGTATTTAGTGGGCAATGGAAGTGTTCTCCATGATCTTGCAATGATGGACACAGGCCATGTTAAATATCATCAAAATTTATAAAAGTGTATGGTCTAAAGTGTAAATCATAAAATAAACATAGACCATAGTTAGTAGCTATGTTTCACTATTTGTATATCAGTTGTAACAAATGTACCATCCACATATAAAAAGGTATTAATATGGGAAGGGGGAAAAAGGGGGGGGGACTTTAGATATATGGGAGTCCCCTGTATTCTGTATGTGAATTTATTGTCCTAAAACATGTTTGAAAACAAAATTAAAGAAAGTAAGACACTGAGGATTAAATGGATGAAAATGTCACTGTACATACAGGACAACAGATATTACAGTGATGAAAGACAACATGTCAAAAAAAATTTTTTTAACATTTTTTATTATTTTTCAATATCTCAATTTTTAAATTTTATTTTTTATTCTTTTATAGGTTTATGCATTTTTATTTCTTATATTTAAATCTACCGTTATTATTTCATTTTCCTATTAATTGTATTTGGCTATATTATTGGCTTCACTTTTTTTTTTTTGAGAAATGTATATATTTATTCAACTGTGTTTACCTTTTAGTTTTTAATTGCTTATGATTTCAATTATTAATATAAAATAAAGTTTAAAAAAAAGTACAAAACAACTCTGAGAATAAGTAAGCAAATTTATCAAAGTTTCTGGATATAAGGTCAAAATACAGAAGTCAATTGTATTTCCACCTAAAAAAAGCAACAGAAAAAAATATTTTTAAAATACTACATATAATAGCATCAAAAAACATCAAGTACCTAGGCATAAAACTAATGAAAGAAGTGCAAGGGCTCTATAATGAAAACAAAATATTGTAAAAGAAATTAAAATCTAAAGAGATGAAGATTTATTTCTAACCCACATATATGGATTAGAAAATTCAGTGCTCTTAAAATGTCAATTCCACCCATATGGATATGTAAATTAAATTCAATCCTGATCACAGCCCAGCAGGTTTTTTGTGGAAACTGACAGGCTGACTCGAATATTTTTATTCTAAGGAGCTAGAATAGACAAGACAATCTTTTTTTTTCTTTTTTTCTTTTTTTCATTTAGTGTTTTTTTTTTTTTTTATTTTAGATACTTTACTTGTGGTTACCATCAGGTTTTTAGTTAACATCCTAAACCTATTATAAACTATTTGAAAAGATATCAACTTAGCTTCAATAACATAAAAAATTCTGTTCCTATATATCTCTGCTCCCATTCTTTAGGTTGTACTTGTCATACATTATCTCTCTTTTTTTTTTTTATTAATTAATTTTTTATTGTGGGTAAAAATCAAAATTTTCACAATACATACCATATTTGTAAAATGATATATAAATATATATGCATATATGTGCATTTGCTTACAAAAATGTTATTTATGTATATATATATAAATATATTTTAAAGGTGCTTAGATTACCTAAAATATTACATGGAACCCACTGGGATTCCCATGTTGCCCAACTACCACACCTCCCACCACATCCCACACAAACATCTCCCACAAGTGTGGCCCACCAACCTCAATGGACTTACACATCCTGGGGCCTTGCCACCAACCATACACCACAGTTCACATCGTAGACCACACTCTCTCCCACACAGTTCTGAGTGGTGTGTGCTGATTTAAAATGGCCTACATCCGTTGCCACAACAGTACTCAGGACAACCTCCAAATCCCAAAGAAGCCCCTGTATTTCAACTGCACATCCCCTCCCTGCCCCAAAAGTGTCAAGTGGCCACTGGTTCCACCTCATTGTTATAATTTCTTCCATTGCTAGAATCACCATATATGTACAACAAAATACCATCAAGTCCACTCTAGTCCATAGTTTTTCCCCCAATCCTGAGGAGACTGGGAGGGTGATGTCCACTCCACCTCCAAGTGAGAGAGGGCTTATATCCCATGGATATAGTGGGTGGGAAGATCCTGCCTGCAGATGCAGGCCCTCTCCATTCCCTGGGATGGCCGTTGCCCAGCGTTGTCTCCTCGCCAGGTGACTTGGATGAGCCCATTGAGCTGTAGGGTAGGAGTTGCAGCTCCACCGAGATTCCACGCACACATGGCACATAGGTAGGCCAGAGGCTCCAGTCTCTGGAAGTATACCTAAAAACTTCAGCATCACATATAGGTTTGAATAGAAGGGACTGATGAACCATGTGCAGGGAGGACTTATTTGAGTCCAATTCTGTCACTCTCAGGAGCACAGATTCCAAAATAGAGCCCACTGATAAGGCATCAGTCTCTGGGGCTATCCACCCTTATATAGGACCTGGGTGTCTCCAGAGCTCTCAGGAGCCCGTCTGTGTGGGGTGATAGTCACTTAGATGTTCTATGATCTCCTACTGAGGTGTGCATAAGAGTTACCTCTGGGATGACCTCCTGACTCTCTTTGAAGTCTCTTAGCCACTTGAACTCATTTGTCTTTACCTTTACCCCCTTTTATTCAAGGTCTTTTTCCAGTTGTGTTGCCAGTTGGCACTTGGTATTAATCCCTCATTGCCAGGGAGGCAACGGCTCATGGGACTCCCTGGGAGTCATGTCCCACATTGGAGGGAAAGTAATGCAATCATATGCTGAGTTTGGCTTAGTGAGAGGCCACATTTGAGCAACAAGGAGGCTCTCAGGTGGCAACCCTTAGGCACCCCACAACTGCAGGCTAAGTTTCAGTTACAAGAGCAAAGACTCACAAGGGTAGTCATTAATAAAAAGAACACATCAGTGGGTCATACTCTTTTGACAGACACTGTCCCTGCACTCAGAGGACTATTGCTGCTCCCTTGGAGACTGTGGCAGAGCTCTCCATGCTAGGAATTCAGATTCCCTCATTTATTGTGTGATTGTCCACCCATCGTGACCATGCCCCATCTTTTGATCTTTTGAATGATTTTCTATATCTTTCATGTATATTTGGATGAACTAATTCCGATGAAAGCCCCCTCCCAGACACCACCCACCAATAATCCCCTGCAGTACCCATTGTAAACCTTCTGTGATCTAAATCCTCTGTGAACATGTAGTCCATAAAATAGTCAAATACACTTACTAGGAAAAAGAACCAACTATGATAAGCTCAAATGTAAGAGACAAACATAAAGAAACTCAGGGGGAAAAAAAGAGAAGAAGAAGAAAAAAATAATCAAACAAAAAACAAAACAAAATATAATTAGTGGATTGGGAGATTCAATAAAATGGGCAAAAAAACAAAGGAAATGCATTTAAAATATATATATATATATATATATATATATAAATTTATTTTTTTTCCTTTCTCTTTTCTTTTCTTTCCTTCCTTTTATCACTGTGTTATCGGATGTCCGGTGTGCCGTGACACCTTCCTCCTCTCAATCCCCTTTGTCTCCCAATTTTTCATTTAATTTTCAAAGAAGTTTTAGGTCACAGCAAAGTCACACAAGGAGTGCCGGAGACTCCCAGATACCAAACCACCCCACCTTCCACATCCCATATTAACCACCCCCTTTTTTTTTTTTTTTTTTTTTTTTTTTTTTTT
>JAKSZT010013614.1:4170-72000 GCA_026826555.1 Tolypeutes matacus | reverse complement strand
CAGTGTGGCCCACCAACCTCAATGAACTTACACATCCTGGAGCCTTGCCACCAACCATAGACCACAGTTCACACTGTAGACCACACTATCTCCCACTCAGTTCTGAGTGGTGTATGCTGATTTAAAATGGCCTACATCCATTGCCACAACAGTACTCAGGACAACCTCCAACTCCCAAAGAAGCCCCTGTATTTCAACTGCTCATCCCCTCCCTACCCAAAAACTGTCAAGTGGCCACTGGCTCCACCTCATTGTTATAATTTCTTGCATTGCAAGAATCACCATATGTGAGCAAGAGAATACCATCAAGTCCACTCTAGTCCATAGTTCTTCCCCCAATCCAGAGGCGACTGGGATGGTGATGTCCACTCCAACTCCAAGTGAGAGAGGGCTTATATCCCATGGATATGGTGGTTAACCACCCTCTTTTGGATTTTTGTTTTTTTTTTTTTTGGATGTTAGTATTGTTATAACTGTTATACAGATAGCAAAATATAGCAACTAAACATTGTCAATTATTTACAGTATAGTTTACAATTTAGATGATACAGTTTAATAATTTTGATGATATTTACCATGTCCTGTGTCCATTACTGTAAGGTAATGAAAAACCTTCCCCATGACCACCAAACACCCCATTAGATCTTAACTGTTCACTTCCCCCCAGCCCCCCAGGGCCCATGATACCACCCTATCCCGACCAATGGAATGTCAAGATTCACAGTTACATGTCCTGGGAATTTGAACCTGCCCTTCCTAATCCACCCACCGCCAGTGCTGCACCTCCAAACCCAGGAACACCACCACTCATCTGCCCCATCCCCAAACATGCAACCATACTCTATCCCTTTACCATAGATTATGTCCATATGGGTGATGGCTCAAAGCCTGCTCTTCTCTTACTCTCCCTTGTTAACCTATCTTTCAGACAATGGTTTTCAGAGACTGCTAACCTTCCTCAGTTCACATCAGTGAGGTCATATACTGTTCATCCTTCAGTGCCTGGCTTGCTTCACTCAACATAGTCTTCAAGATTCATCCACGTTATTCCATGTGTTAGCACTTTGTTCCTTCTTACAGCTGAGTAATATTCCATTGTATGTATGTACCACATTTTGCTTATCCATTCATCTGTTGATGGGCACCAGGGCTGATTCCAACTTTTGGCAATGGTGAACAATGCCACTATGAACATTGGTGTGCACATATCTGTTTGTGTCTTTGGTTTCAGTTCTTCTGGGTATATTCCCAGCAGTAGAATTGATGGATGATACGGAAGATCTATTGTTAGTTTTTTGAGGAACCGCCGAACTGTCCTCCACAGTGGCTGGACCATACCACAGTCCCACCAGCAGTGGATGAGGGTTCCTATTCCTCCACATCCTCTCCAACATTTAGTGTCTCCTGTTTTTTTAATAGCTGCCATTCTGATGGGTGTAGGATGGTATCTCATTGTAGTTTTGATTTGCATTTCCCTGATAGCAAGCGATGTTGAGCATTTTTTCATGTGCTTTTTAGCCATTTCTATTTCTTCCTTGGAGAAGTGACTCTTCAGGTCACTTGCCCATTTTTTAAATGGGTTGTTTGTACTTTTATATTCAAGGTGTAGGATTTCTTTATATATGCAGGATATTAGGCTCCATTCAGATATATAGTTACCAAATATTTTCTCCCATTGGGTAGGCTGCCTTTTTATTTTCTTAATAACATCCTTTGAGGTGCAGAAGATTTTTATTTTGATGAAGTCCCAATTATCTATTTTTTCTCTTACTGCTCGTGCTTTGGCTGTGAAGTTCATGAAATCATTTCCTATTACAAGGTCCTGTAGATGCTTCCCTACATTATCTTCCAAGGTCTTTATGGTTTTGGCTCTTATATTTAGATCTTTGATCCATCTTGAGTTGATTTTTGTATAAGGTGTGAGATAGTATTCTTCTCTCATTCTTTTGGATATGGATATCCAGTTCTCCAAGCACCACTTGTTAAAGAGGCAATTCTCTCCTAACTGAGTGGGCTTCATGGCCTTGTCAAATATCAGAAAACTGTATATGCGAGAATCTATATCAGAAATCTCATTTCGGTTCCATTGGTCAGTAGGTCTATCCTTGTGCCAATACCATGCAGTTTTGATCACTGTATTTGTAGTATGTTTTAAAGTCTGGTAGTGTGATACCTCCAACTTCATTTTTCTTTTTCAATATGTCTTTGGCAATTTGGGGCCTCTTGCCTCTCCAAATATATTTTGTGGTTAGTTTTTCCAGTTCTTTAAAAAGTACAGTGTTGACTTTTAATGGGATGGCATTAAATCTGTAGATTAGTTTGGGTAGGATAGACATCTTGATGATGTTTAGTCTTCCCATCCATGAACAGGGAATATTTTTCCATTTATTTAAGTCTTCTTTGATTTCCTTTAACAGTGTTGTGTAGTTTTCTGTATATAAGTCCTTTACATCTTTAGGTAAATTTATTCCTAGGTATTTGATTCTTTTAGTTACTATTGTAAATGGTATTTTTTTCCCGATTTCCTCCTCTGTTTGCTCATTATTGGTGTACAGAAATGCTACTGATTTTTGATCATTGATCTTATAGCCTGCAACATTACTGAACTCCCTTATAAATTCTAGAAACCTTGTTGTGGATTTCTCGGGGCTTTCTATCTGCAAATAATGAAATTTTTACTTCTTCTTTTCCAATCTGGATGCCTTTTATGACCTTTTCTTGTCTCAGTGCTTGCGCAAGTATTTCTAAAACAATGTTAAATAGGAGTGGTGATAGTGGGCGCCTTGTCTTATTCCCGATCTCAGAGGGAAGGATTTGAGGATTTCACCATTGAAAATGATGTTAGCTTTGGGTTTTTCATATATACCCTTTATCATATTCAGAAAGTTTCCATCTATTCCTATCTTTTGTAGTGTTTTTATGAGGAAAGAGTGCTGTATTTTGTCGAATGATTTTTCTGCATCTATAGAGAGGATCAGGTGATTTTTTCCTTTCGATCTGTTTATGTGGTGTATTACATTGATTGATTTTCTTATATTAAATCATCCTTGCATACCCGGGATGAAACCCACATGGTCATGGTGTATAATCCTTTTGATATGTTGTTGAATGCGATTAAGCAAGTATTTTATTGAGGATTTTAGCATCTAAGTTCATTAGAGAAATTGGTCTGTAATTTTCCTTTCTTGTGGTATCTTTATTTGGTTTTGGTATTGGAGTAATGTTGGCATCATAGAATGAGTTAGGCAATATTCCTTCTACGTCTATTTCTTGGAAGAGTTTAAGTAGAATTGGTGTTAGCTCTTTCCAGAATGTTTGGTAGAATTCAGCTGTGAAGCCATCTGGTCCTGGACTCTTCTTAGTTTGGAGGTTTTTGATGACTGAGTCTATCTCTTTACTTGTAATTGGACTGTTGAGTTCATCTATTTTTTCTTTCATCAATGTAGGCTGTTTGCGGGTTTCTAGAAACTTCTCCATTTCCTCTAAATTATCATTCTTGTCGGCATATAAGTTTTCAAAGTATCCTCTTATGATACTCTTTATTTCTGTGGGGTCAGTAATGATATCACCTTGCTCATTCCTTATTTTATGTATTTGCATCTGTTCTCTCTTTTTCTTTGTTAGTCTGGCTAAGGGTTTGTCTATTTTATTGATATTCTCGAATAACCAACTTTTGGTTATGTTTATTGTTTCCAGTGCTTTCTTATTCTCTATTTCATTTAGTTCTGCTCTAATCTTTGTTATTTCCTTCTTTCTACTTCCTTTAGCTTTAGTTTGTTGTTGTTTTTCCAATTCCTCCAAGTGTGCAGTTAGGTCTTCAATTTTAGCTCTTTCTTCTTTTTTAATATATGAATTTATGGCTATGAACTTCCCTCTCAGGACTGCTTTCACTGCATCCCATAGGTTTTGATATGTTGTGTTGTTGTTTTCATTAGTTTCAAGGTAGTTACTGATTTCTTTTGAGATTTCCTCTTTGACCCACTGTTTGTCTAAGTGTGTGTTGTTTAACTTCCATATCCTTGTGCCTAACCTGTTTCTCTGGCCCTTAGTGATTTCCAACTTCATTCTGTTGTGGTCAGAGAAATTACTTCGTATAATCTCAATCTTTCTGAATTCATTGAGAACTGTTCTGTGGCCTAGCATGTGGTTTATTTAGAAGTATGTTCCATGTGCACTCAAGAAGAATGTAAATCCCGCTGTATTTGGGTGTAGTGTTCTGTATATGTCTATTAAGTCCAGGTCTTCTAATGTATTGTTGAGTGCCTTAGTTTCTTTATTGATTCTCTGTGTAGATGTTCTGTCTAATGATGATAGTGGTGTGTTGAAGTCCCCTGCTATAATTGTAGAGGCATTTATTTCTCCTCTTAGTTTTTCCAGAGTTTGCCACACGTATTTTGAGGCACCCCGATTAGGTGTCCAAATGTTGATGATTGTTCTCTCTTCTTGAGAGATTACTCCTTTTACTAATATGTAGTGTTCATCTTTGTCTCTTACAATAGATTTGCATTTAAAGTCTATTTTGTCTGATATTAGAATAGCTACTCCTGCCCTTTTTTGTCTATTGTTAACTTGTAAAATGTTTTTCCAGCCATTCACTTTCAGCCTCCTTGAATCCCTGAGTCGAAGGCGGCATATAGATGGATCATATTTTCTTATCCATTCTGCCAATCTGTGTCTTGTGATTGGTGAATTTAATCCATTAACATTCAGTGTTATTACTCGTAACGAATTTCTTACTTCAGCCATTTTTTCTTCAGGTTAATGTATGTCATATGTTGTTTTGTTTCTCTTTTTGTCTTTTCAGTTGTTTTTAAACTCTCCTCCAACTCTCTCTCCTTGTTTTTTCCTTTCAACTTGTATAGATTCCTTTAGTATTTCTTGAAGTGCTGGTTTCTTCTTGATATACTCTCTTAATTTCTGTTTATCTGTGAATATTTTGAACTCTCCATCATTTTTGAATTCCAGTTTTGCTGGATAGAGAATTCGTGGCTGGAAGTATTTTTTCTTTTAGTGTTTTGACTATGTCATACCACTGTCTTCTTGCCTCCATGGTTTCAGCTGAGAAATCAGCACTTAATCTTATTGTGCTTCCCTTGTATGTGATGGTTCTCTTTTCTCTTGCTGCCTTGAGTATTTTCTCTTTGTCTTGAGCATTGGATATTTTGACAAGTATATGTCTTGGAGTTGGCCTGTTGGGATTTATACTATTTGGGGTGCGCTGTGTTCCTGAATCTGCACATCCATCTCTCTCAATAGAGTTGGGAAGTTTTCAGCCATTATTTCCTTCATCACTCCTTCTGTTCCCTTTCCCTTCTCTTCTCCTTCTGGGATGCCCATAATGCGTATGTTTGTGCGTTTTGTATTATTGGTTAATTCCCTGAATCCATGCTGGATTTTTTCTATCTTTTTGTCTATCTGTTCTACTATCTCTTTGATTTCAGCTGTATTGTCTTCCATATCACTAATTCTTTCCTCTGCCTGTTCAAATCTGCCGTTATGTGAATCCAGCGTCTTTTTCATTTCTTGGCTTGTGCCATTGTTCACATCATTTCCATTACCTTTTTAGGCATGTCTGCTATTTCTTCAGTATGTTCTCCCAGTGTCTTCTTTATATCCTTAATCTCTTCCTTCAGTTCTTTAGGTTGGTCCATGATATTTGTTTGGATAGCTTTGATTAGTTGTTTGATGTTCTGCATCACTTCCTGGTTTTTATTTTGTTCATTTGACTGGTCCATGTTTTCCTGTTTCTCAGAGTCATTTGTATTTTTTTGTTGCCCTCTGGTCATCATATTATCTTGATGGGTTTGTTCAGTTGATTAGCTTTTCTCTATGCTCTAGAATTTTATTTAGCTGTTGGTTCTGCGTGTGAGTTAAGTTTTCTCTTTGGCAGTTTTTCTTCTTATTTTATTTCCTTACTTCTTTCTATGTTTCCGATCCACGCCATTGATCCACGCAGATAGATGTCCCAAGGTTCTCACTCCACCTGTGCACAGCACAGAGCCCTGGGCAGGACCCTATCCACAATCTGCCTTGCTCTGGGAGCTTGCAGTGTGTGCCCTCCTACACTAACACCATCTTGCTGAAGGAAGGCACCTGTACCTTCTTAACAGGTGTGGCAGTTTAATATTATTGATGAATTCCAAAAAGAAATACTGGTTATATTTGTAAACTGGTCTGTTGCTTTGGGCTACTGATACACTTAAATTGTATTGAATTCAGGTGTTTCACTTTTACTTGATTAAATTATGACTAGGGCTTTGATAGGGCCATATGATGGGCACATGATGGGCAGGGACTCACAGAGAAAATGACAAGGCAGAGGATACAGTTAGAGTTTTGGATGCTGAAGCCCTGGGAAGTAAACACACAGAGCAGCTGATATGTGAAGAAAGATAGAAGGCGCCATTAGAAACAGTAGAGTCCGAGGAAGAGAGACAAGCCATTTGCCTGATAGACTATAGCTGACCTTGTGGAGAGACCAAAGCAGCTGAGCAAAGAAAGAGACCAGACTCATCCCAACCTACAGCTGAAATTGGAAGACTCTTATGGGATATGTCATCTCCAAATATTTTCTCCCATTGAGTAGGCTGCCTTTCCACTTCGTGAAATTTCTGTTGCACAAAATTTCTTAATTTTGAGGAATTCCCATTTAATTTTCTTTCATTTTTTGAGCTTTGGGTGTGCCACAAGATCTCTAAGATACTTCCCTACAACACTGTCCAGGAGTTTTATATTTCTTGCTCTTATATTTAAGTCTAAGAGTTAATTTTTGTATAGGGAGTGAGATGGTGATCGCATTTCATTCTTTTGGATATGGATATCCAGTTCTACCATCAACATTTGTTGAAGAACTATTGTTCCTGTTGAGTGGAATTGGTAGCCTTGTCAAATATCAGTTGGTCCTTGATGAGTGTATTTATATCTGAAATCTCAAGTTGAATCTATTGGTCAATATGTCTGTCCTTGTGCCAATGCCTTACTGTTTTGAGTAAGGTAACTTTGTATTATCTTTCAAAGTCAGGTAGTGTGTGTCCTCCAACTTATTACTTCATTTTCAAGATTTTTTTTTTTTCTATTTGCAGCCCCTTATCCTTCCAAATAAATTTGATTGTAGGCTTTCCATTTCTGCAGAAACGGCTGTTGGAATTTTTGTAGGGATTGTGTTGAAATTGTAAATCAATTTTGGGAGAATTGGCATCTTCATGATATTTTTTCAACCCATGAACTTGGAATATCTTTCCATTTAATTAAGTCTACTTTGATTTCTTTTAGCAATGCTTTGCAATTTTATGTGTACAAGATTTATACCTTTGGTTAAATTTATTCCTAGATATTTAATCCTTTTAGTTGCTATTATAAGTGGATTTTTTTTCTTAATTTCTTCCTTAGATAGCTCATTATTAGTGTATAGAAACACTAATGACTTTTGTGTGTTCATCTTATATCCCACTACCTTGTTCAACTCGTTTATTATCTCCAGTAGCTATTTTTTTTGTAGATTTTTCAGTACTTTCTATATATAGAATCGTTATTTGCAAATTGTGAGGGATTTACTTATTCTTTTCCAATTTGGAGGACTTTTATTTCTTTTTCTGCCAACTGGTCCAGCAAGAACTTCTAACACAGTGCTGAATAAGAGTGATGACAGTGGGTATCCTTTTCTTGTTCCATATCTTAAAGGGAAAACTTTCAGACTTTCACCATTGAGTATGATGTTTGCTGTGGGTTTTTCCACATATGACCTTCATCGTGTTGAGGAAGTGTTGTTCTATTCCCATTTTTAGAAGTGTTTTGATCAAGAAAAGATGTTATATTTTGTTGAAGGCCTTTTCTGTGTCAATAGAGATGATCATATAATTTTTATCCTCTGATTTATTAATGTGGTATATTACATTAATTCATTTTCTTGTGTTGAATCACCCTTGCATACCTGGGATAATACTTACTTCATCATGATGTATAATTCATTTAATGTGTTGTTGAATTTGATTTGCAAATATTTTTTTGAGGATTTTTGCATCTAAATTCATTAGAGAGATTGGTCTGTAATTTTCTTTTGTTGTAGCATTTTTATCTTGCTTTGATTTTAGTGTGATGTTGGCTTCATAAAATGAGTTAGGTAATGGTAGCAGCTTTTCAGTTTTTTGGAAGAGTTCGAACAGGATTAGTATTAATTCTTTATGGAATGATTGGTAGAACTCACATGTGAAGCCATCTGGTCCTGGGCTTTTCTTTGTTGGGAGGTTTTTGAAGTCTGATTCAATCTCTTGTGATTGGTCTGTTAAGGCCTTCTATTTCTTCTAGAGTCAGTGTGGATTATTCATGGATTCCTAGGAATTCGTATATTTAATCTAATTAATTGAATTTTTTGGCATATAGTGGTTATAGTATCCTTTTATGTTCCTTGTTATTTCTGTGGAGTCAGTGATGATATACCATCTCTCATTTTTTATTTATTTGCATCTTTTCTCTGTTTTTTGTTTGTTAGTCTAGCTAAGGATTTGTCAATTTTATTAATCTCAAGGAACCAGGTTTTGGTTTAGTTAATTCTCTCTATTGATTTTTTTTTAATTATTCTTAATTTCACTTATTTATACTCTAATCTTTGTTATTTATTTCCTTCTACTTGCTTTAGGATTAGTTTGCTGTTCTTTTTCTAGTTCTCCAGTTGGAACTTGGGCTTTGATTTTTAGCTCTTTATTTTGTTTATAGGCATTCAGGGTTATAAATTTCACTCTCTGCACTGCCTTCATTGTGAACCATAAGTTTTAATATATTGTGCTCTCATTTTCATTCACCTTGACATATTTACTGATTTCTCTTGAAATTTCTTCTTTGGCCCCATGATTATTGTTGATTGAGTTGTGTAACTTCCATACATTTGGGAATTGTGCAGTTCTCTGCCCATTATTGATTTCCAGCTTCATTCGGTTGTGGTCAGAGAAAGTGTTTTTCACAATTTCAAACTTTCTAAATTCATTGAGACTTGTTCCATGACTTAACATATGGTCTTTCCTGGAGAGTGATACATGAGCTCCTGTCATTTTGGGGTGCAAAGTTGTTTATATATTGTTAGGTCTAGTTCATTTATCATATTAGTCAAGGTCTGTTTCCAGGTTGATCCTTTTTCTAGATCTTCTATCTATTGCTGAGAGTGGAGAATTGAAGCAGCGTCTATTTCTCACCTCACTTTTGCCAATATTGGCCTCATGTATTATGGAGCACCCCAGTTAGGTGCGTAAATATTTTATTGTTCATTCTTTGTAGATTGCCCCTTTAATTAATATATACTGTCTTTTTTGTTCCTTATAAGACTTTAGCATTTAAAGTCTATTTTCCACAATATTAGTATAGCTACCCCATCTCATTTTAGATAGGTTTACGAGTAATATCATTTTCCAGCTTTTCACTTTCAACCTATTTGTGTCCTTGTGTCTAAGGTGAGTCTCCTGTAGAGAGTATATAGGTGTATCATGTTTTTTAATCCATTCTTCCAATCTATGTCTCTTAATGGGAAAGTTTAATCCACTAACATTCAATGTTATTACTGTAAAGGCAGTACTTACTTAAACTGTTTTATCCTTAGGCTTTTATATATCATAACTTATTTTTAGTATTTCTTGTAGAGCAGAACACTTATTGATGATTTCTCTCAGTTTCTGTTTATCTGTGAATATTTTAAACTCTCCTTCATTTTTGAAGGACAATTTTGCTGGTTACAGAATTCTTAGCTGGCAATTTTTCTGTTTCAGTACATTGACTATGTCCTACTACTTTCTTCTAGCATCCATGGTTTCTGATAAGAAATCAGCACTTAATGTTATCAAGCATCCCTTGTATGTGATGGATCAATTTTTGTCTTGCTGCTTTTAGGATTCTCTCTTTGATATTTTACAGTCTGATTAGAATGTGTCTCAGAGTAGTTTTGGTAGAATTTGTTCTGTTTGGAGATTGCTGTGCTTCTTGGACATGTACATCCATTTCACTCATTTGAGTTGGGAAGTTATTTCCTCAAATACTCCTTCTACACTTATTCCCTTCTCATCTACCTCTGGGACACCCACAGTTGCGTTTGTTTCCTTCATGTTGCAATTCAATTTTCTGACACCCTGTACAATTTTTTTATTTTTGCTATCTGTTCTTTATCTGTGTTATATCTGATCCTATCTTCTAATTCACTAGCTCATTCCTCTGCCTGTTCATATCTACTGTGGTGTGATTCTATTGTATTTTTTATTTCTTCTATTGTCATTTTCATTACCCTAAGTCCTGTTATTATTATATTTTTTTGAGAGATCAGCAATAAACCATCACATTTATGGCTGATTGGTTTTTAAAAAAATTTTTTAAGATACTTAGATTACATAAATGTTACACAAAAAATATAGGGTTTCCCTTATGCCCCACCTCCCACACCTCTTATAACCTCCTATATAAACATCCTTCATTAGTGTGGCACATTAATTGCAATTGACAAACACATCATGGGGTTTTGCCATTAAGCGTGGACCATAGTTCACATTGTAGACCACAGTCTCTCCTACACAGTTCTGCATGTTATATGATGATATAAAATGGCTTACATCTGTCATTGTATTGTCACTCAGGACAATTCCCAAATCCCCAAAAAGCCCCTGTATTATAACTTATTTTCCTTTTCCCTCCCAGCAGAGCCTCCAGTAGCCACTGGCTCCACAGCAATGTTGTAATTTCTTCCATTGCTTGAATCACAGTATATTTATAGAAGAATAGCAGTAAGTCCACTGTAGTCCATAACTCTTCCCCCCATCCTGAGGAATCTGGGATGGTGATGTCCACTCCACCTCCACTTGAAAGGGGGTTTATATCTCATGGGGAAGGTGCATAGGACTAGCCTGCCTACAGCTGCAGACTCTCTCCATTCCCTGGGATGGCTCTTGTCCATCATCATCTCCCCACCAGTTGTCCTGGGAGAGTCCATTGAGCTGTAGAATAGGAGGTGCTGCTCCACTGAGTTTCTGGGCCCAGCAGGCACATGGACAGCCCAAAGACTCAAGTCTATGGATGTACATCTACAAACTCCAGCCCCAAGTATAGGTTTGAATAGAAGGGACAGATGAACCATTTGCAGGGAAGACATAGTTGAGTCCAACTCTGTCACTCTCAGGAGCACAAATGCCAAAGTAGGGCCCATTGGCAAGGCACCAAACTCCAGATCTATCCACCCTAACATATAACCTGGGTGTCTCCAGAGCCCACAGGAGCCCCACTATTTGGAGTGATATCCACTTTGGAATTCTATGAGCTCCTACTGAGATGTCCATAATCGTTACCTCTGGGATGACCACCCGACTCATTTTGAAGTTCCTTGGCCATATAAACTCATTGGTCTTTACATTTTCCCCCTTTTATTCAAGGTATTTTTCCAGTCTCATTGTCAGTTGGCTCTTGGTAGCAAGCCCTCGGTGCCAGGGCTGCTCATCCCCAGGAGTCATGCCCCACACTGGGAGGAAGGTAATGCATTCATATGCTGAGTTTGGCTTTAAGAGAGGCCACATTTGAGCAACAAGAAGGCTTTCAGGAGGCAACCCTTATGCACACCATAACAATAGGCTAATTTTCAATTTCAAGAGCAAAGACTTATAAGCTTAATCAATATCAAGGGCCCATCAGTGCATCATCCTCCTTTGCTAGTCACTGCCCCTGCCCTTGGGGGACTGTTGCTGCTCCCTTAGAGAATGTGGCAGAGCTCTCCAGGATGGGAATTCAGTATTCTCTCATTTATTGGGTGATTCTCCACCCACTGTGACAATGCCCTGTGAACATTTAAACATTTTTATGTACCTTATATTTTTGCTCCGGTGAACTTCCTCCCATGCATCCCCCATCCCTGACACCCACACCAACGATCCTCCCCCATCCCAGTTGCAACCCTACTGTGATGCAAAGCATTTTCAAAGATGAAGCCATTACAATAGCTGAATACAATTAACAGTAGTGGCATTGTTCACTATTGCCTAAAGTTGGAATCAATCCAGGTGCCCATCAACAGATGAAAGGATAAGCAAAATGTTGTATATACATACAAGGGAATATTACTCAGCTTTTAGGAGAAATAAAATGCTAACATACAGGATAAAATGGATGAATCTTGAAGACTTTATGTTGAGTGAAGCAAACCAGGCATTGAAGGATGAACAGTACAGGACCTCACTGATATCAATTAAGGAAATTGAGCTGACTCAGAGAGCTATTGTCTGTAAGATAGGTTTACAAGAAATTGAAAGAGAAGAGAAGGTTGTTAGCCATCACCCACATGGACTTAATCTAGGGTAAAGTGATAGAGTGTAGTTGTGTATTGAAGGGATAGGACAGGAGGGTAGTGATATTATTGGGTTTGGTTGTGCAGGGTTGACAGGTGGGTAGATTGGTAAGGGTGGGTTAGAAGGTCCAAGATACTGGGGGGAGTGATGGGAGAGGGACCAGTTGAACACTGGGGAATTGTGGGTATGAGGTTGAAGGTACAAAAGTGGGAATGCTTTTATGGGAATATGACAAGGAAGGGTCATTGGTTTAGGGTGTTGGTGGGGGGCATTCAGGACAGGGCACACCTAGAGCAGGCTTCTAGGCAGTATGTGAGTGTTCATTCTGTTATAATGTGTTGTGTCAGTGGGTGGAGACCCACATAATGAGCGGGAAGGATTTGGACTCCCATCTTTGGGAGAATCCATTTGTTCAGAAATAGATAGGCAGCAGTCTCTCAAGAGCAAGGGTGCTTACTAATAGGGGTGGACAGACCAGTGTGTCAAGACCTCTTGTTACATGTAGCTATGAATCTTGTCATCCAACGAGTCAAGCCAGGGGGTCGTCGTGGGCCTGGGGGAATGGGGTGATAGGAAAAGAATAGACAAATGGGGTATTTAGTCATCAGTGGAAATGTTCTTCATTACCATACAGTGATGGACACAGGACATGGTAAATATCATCAAAATTTATAAAAATTCACAGTCTAAAATGTAAGCCATAGTGTAAACCATTGACAATGTTTAGTAGCTATGTTTCACTATATGTATATCAGTTATAAAAATGCTACCATCCACATAGAAAAAAGTATTACTATAGGGGGGAAGAATGGGGGAGGATGTTGGGTATATGAGCATCTCCTGTATTCTTTGTGTGACTTTTCTGTGACCTAAAACTTCTTTGAAAACAAAATGAAAAATAGTGAGACACTGGGGAATGAGAGGAAGAAGGTGCCACAGTACAGACTGGACACCAAATATTGCAGTGATGAAAGGCACAATGTCAAAATTTTTTTAAATATATTTTTCATTTTTTTAATCTCCCAATATTTTAATTTTATTTTATTTTTAGTTTTTAAAAATTTTTATGTATTTTATCTCTTATATTTAAACTTATCTTTATTATTTCATTTTACTATTAATTGTATTCAGTTCTGTTATTTTTCTATGTATGTTTTCAATTTCTCCTGTATTCGTACTCAGTGTCACCTTAATGTTCTTTATCTCTTCCTCCATTTACTTGAATTGATTTAGGAGATTTATTTGGATCTCTTTAATTGTAGAGGGATTGCCAGGTCTTATAGTAATTTTTTCTTGGCTTCCTGAGAAATGGACAAACTGTCTTCCACAGCAGCTGCATCATTTTAGGTTCTTACCAGCCATGAATGAGTGTTCCTATTTTCCCATATCTTCTGTAACACTTGTAGTTTTCTGTTTTTTAATAGTAGCTATTCTCGTGGGTGTGAAATGGTATCTCACTGTGGTTTTTATTTGCACTTCCCTACTAGCTAGTGATGTAGATCATCTTGTCCTATGCTTTTTAGCTACTTGTATATCCTCTTTGGAGAAATGTCTATACAAGTCTTTTGCCCATTTTTAACTGGTTTGTTTATCTTTTTATTGAAACTTGAATAATATAAATGAACTAGAATCCACACACATACTGAGCATTACATGACAAAACAGCAGGATATACATTCTTCTCAAGTACACATAGTTCATTCTCCAGGATAGCCCACATGTTGGGTCACAAGGCAATTCTCAATAAATTTAAATAGATTCAACTTATACAAAGGATCTTCCCTGACCATAACAGAATGAAGCTGGATACCAATAAAAGGCAGAGAACTAGAAATTCCACAAATATATGGATGTTAAATAACACACTATGAAACAATCAGTGGGTCCAATAATAAATTACAGAGGAAATCAGTTAATATACTAAGGTGAAAAAACATATCAAAACTTATGGGACAAAGCAAAGGTAGTGCTGAGAGGGAAATTTATAGCCCTGAATGCTTACATTAACAATGAAGAAGGCACTAAAATCAAAGACCTAACTACACACCTGGAAGAGATAGCAAATGAACAGCAAATCAACCAAAAGAAAGCAGAAGGAAAGAGATAGCAAAGATCAGACTAATTTTTTGAAATAGAAAATTAACAAAAACAATAGAAAGCATTAAGAAAAACAAAAGTTAATTCTTTCAAAAGATCAATAAAATTGACATTTAGCTAGATGAGCTAAGAAAAAGAGAATACACAAGTAAAATCATAAATGAGAGTGTGTGATTACTACTAATTATGCAGAAATAAAAAGGATCATAATTGGATATTTTGAACAACTGAATGCCAAGAAATGAAACAACCTAGATGAAATGAACAAATTCCTTAAAACAAACGAATACCATACACTAACTCGAGAAGACACAGAAGACCTCAACAGACCAATTACAATGAAAGAGTTTGAATCAGTCATCAAAAGCCTCCCAGCAATGGAAATCATATTCTTCCAAAATATTGAAGATAATGGAATACTCTTAACTCTTTCTATGAGACCAGCATCACTTTAATACCAAAGCCAGATAAAGATACTATGAGAAAAGAAATGACAGACTCATTTCTCTTAAGAAAGTAGGTGCAAAATCCTCAACAAATATGAGTAAATCGAATTCACGAGCACATTAAAGGAACTATACAACATGATCAAGTGGGATTTATCCCATTACATTACAGTTTTAACTAAAGTAATTTTAACAACCCTGCTCTCTCACATTACATTGGTAGAAAAGAGCTAAACGATGTGGGTATCTCCCCAAGCATAACATTGATCTACAGTATTGATATTATCTTGCTTATTACGTAGGACAAACAAGAAGTGGCTACATTGTTGGAGGCAATTACAAGACACATGCACTCTAGAGAACAGAATATAATCTCTACAAATATTCAGTAGCCGACCACTTCAGTTAACACTTTTTATGTGTACTTTGTTCTGTAGAATGTTGTATCATCTATGCAAATGAAAAGCCTAATTGCTACGTCTTGGGCACTCTATCGAAAAGATGGTCGTAGTACTTGACAGACCTGTAGAGTTATGAAGGCAACCTATTCCATTCTCAGGAATACTGTTCTCAGCCATACACAGGGTGACATGGAAATCTGCCTGCTTTGAGTGAGGTTTAAAGCAGGAAAACCTGTACCACAGGCTGCTTTGCATCCTTGCACCTGGGTCACATAATCCAGCAGAGATTATACTATTAGAGTTGTCAGTGATGGGAAAAGTTGTAGTGTAGTGTTCATGGCAAAGCCCAAGAGAGAATATATCCAGCAGGCCCCTGGAGTTCTGAATCAAGGCCGCCATTCATAGTGGAGAGTTATATGGCTTTTAAGAAACAGCTTCTCCAATGGTTTGTGGTCTTGATATATTCTGTATGTTTAACCATGAGACACCAATGGAGCTTACTTCTGGATTTACCCATTAAGAGCTAGGTTCATAAGAGCTTCAGTTTCTAAGTCATATTGGGCCAACAGTTGGAAAAAGCACATTTAAATTCAATTTTAATGGAACCAGAGGACCTCAGCAGGCTGCAATAATGGGTGTTGCAAACTCCCAATGACACCCAGGACTCTTGTACCTGCACTGCTTCCCCCACGTGTACCTATGGCCATATCTGTATTCTTTATGACTAGTTGAAGGACAAGTAAATAGCCTCAGAATGATTTATGGATGTATCTGCTGGATGTTGGTATAAAGGGAAAAGATATTCAATGGTATTTTTGAAATGAAGTAGAGGGGGAAAATTCTTCCTAATAAATGATAACGTGAGTGTGAAAACTGGTTATTTTGTTTTTGTACCAGAAGATGTGGCCTGATATGAATATATAAATTACTGGCACTGACCAGTAGAATAGTTGTGTGATCTGGAAGTAAAAGGAATAAAATATCAGCACAAGTTGGTATCATGTAGATACATGTGGATGGACATTTTGTATTGTGCATGGAGTTGAAGGACTTTTGCATCCCCTAATAACACCTACCAGTAAGCAATCACCATAGAAAATGCACTAAACCCCAAGTGAATAAAATGCCTTAGTCAGTTGTCAATAGCCAGTTTTCATCACCAGCCATGCAGAATTAAAACTTCACACGAATGAAGTTTCCATGGTAGCAGAGATGGAGGTTATCCATGGTACAACAGCTTGTCTCTCACTTTCTTAGGCTGATGCAGCTACTGCTACTTCTGAATGTCCAAAGGTCCAGCAACTGAGACCAACACTCAGGGTCTGATGTGGGATTAATCCTCCAGGGGCCCATCCAGCTAACTGCTTGGCATGAATTTTATGACATGTGCCAGTATTCTACAAGTATGAATTCTACCCCTACATAAGCACATGTCTAGGACACTACTTCAGAGTGATGGAATTACAGGCATGAGCCTGAGCATGGATCAATGGGTTGCATTAAATACCACTCCATTCAGAAACATCTTAGGCCAGCACTAAGGCCCCCACTGATCCAAACAAATGTCTAATAGAGCATCTGCTGAGATTCAAGAATCTGGTTATGCTGCTGCTTTACCATTCTTAGGGTTGTAATTAATTTTTGCAGTCATTAGTCTTTAGTCTCATCATGAAGCTTTTCTTTTGACCTTGAAATACTCTATAGCTAATTCTGTATGAAATGCCTTCTGATTGAAATTCATAGTATGCTGTCTCTTTTTCTGACTGGATATTGCCTGATAAACAGGGCACAATTTAATTCACAATGATGATCACAGATGGAGTTGTGCTGAGAATCATAAGAAAATTCTCAATTCAGTTGGGGCAATTTGAGTTAGAGGCATCTATAAGACATAAAAAAGAACTTTAGGAGGCAAGGCAGAGTTCCAGGCTATACATACAGACCAGAGATCACTCCAAACTTTGTCAACTTTGACTCCCAGGGAACATTACAAAATGCCTGGCCTTAAGGTCCAGAAATGTTGATTTTCACAATAGAGGATAGTGGTGTGGACAGTAATACTGATATCTAATGGGTAGAGGCCAGGGATGCTTGCATCATGTTATATATATGTAGCTCAAAAGAGGAGAAAGGTAAGATGTGCTAGGACTTATCTGGCTCTTTTCATATTCCAGGCATGGTCCAAATATTATTTGTGAATTAATTCATTTAATCCCCAATACCACCCTATGAAATAGCACTTTTTTGCTTCATTTTATATATGAGAATAAATATTTCTTGTCTAAAATCTCACTTACTAAGTGGAGAAGTGTATATTAAATGTAGTTTCTTGAGAGCCCCCTCTTTTAACTACTTCACAATATCACATTATTAAGTTGAAATCCATAAACACATAGAGTGTTAAAGCAATGACCTAATATTTTATTCACGCACTTGTAAGAAAGTACTAGAAATGAGAGTCTTGTAAGAAAGTACTAGAAATGAGAAGTCAGTATGTCCCTGGGAATTCTGTAAGAGCTATGCTTAGGATCGAGGTGATACAGAGGGGAGACCAAAAGGGCCACACTGGGGATTAGGAATTTTTCATGTAAAATAGAAAATGAGTAGAACACTGAGTCCCAGAGGATCCAATAGTAGGTCTATAATTCAGGATGTAAACAGAGGCTCGGTAATTTCTACCCTCAAGAGACACATCATACTTGGGAAATCATGTGGGAGAAGATAATTCTCTGCACTTCTGATCAATCTCCCCAGAACAATACATCATGAGGTTGATTCCCATTTAAACGAGTTGATTGTTTGGGAGGCTAATATAAGGATACTGTTTTCCACTTTGCAACTGAATAAGACCTTCTGGACAAATTCTCAAGTAGAAATCAAGGCACTATCCCCGGAATTCCTCTTGTAGCATGTTGAAGAATGATGATATCTAGTGCCTCCTTCAGCATTAGAGACTTTGTTCCCCACAAGATTGTGGGGAGGAAAGGTCCTAAGTTACTAATTTCCTTCCAAACCCACAACTATGTAAGTCAAAGATTCTGGCACTCCAGATCTTGATGTGAGACTGGGAGGAGCCTGTGTTAGAAGGATGAAATACTGAAACATTAGAGGTCTAAAGCTGAGAGGGGAGAGTCAAAGAAGAGGGAAGGACAATCTGCATGCTCAGGCCTGGGGAATCTCCTCAGGAAATCTGGCTCCTGGGTGCCTTGCTGTAGGTCTTCAGACAACTTTCATCTTGCAAACCAGAAGATCCAGATCTCCCTCTGCAGACAAAGTTTGAGGGTCACCTCTAATGTCACCTTTATACCTGCTCAGGCCCATGAGGTAATGGCTGTGGAGAATGATTCTTCTGTGATTGAGTTTATCCTGAATTCATGGGGTTCTGGGTGGCTGGAGGCATTGCCTATAAGTAGTAACACCTTAACAGTTAATCCATGGCTGGCAAGGTATATTCTAACCTCCAGGACAAAACACTGATGGAAACAGTCAAGGAAAAATGCTTTGGTTATTCATGATTTATTATTGAACAGCCAGAAGATAGGGAGCTGGTACTTGTCCTTTCCTTTCAGGCAGCTTTGTATATTAGGGATGTCTTTATTATGAACCATACAACATTGGCACAAATGAGTGGGGCTACCCTATCACTTGGGGCTTTAAAACCTGGGGTTCACTTTTCTTCTTGGTGAAGTATGCCCTCTGAGGGGCTTCCTCCAATATAGGGCAGTTTCATCAGCATTAAATATCTGTTCTGGTTTGTAGCCTTTCTCTTCAATAAGTTTCTTCAAGATTTCAGGACATTCCCTAGCTGCATCTTGATGGGCAGACACCACCTCTTCCATTACTTTTACATAGCGTATGCTCAACCGTTTCTTTTAAATTTCAAACCAGCCTTTGCTGGCTTGAAAATCCATAGGAGTAGACCCTTCACCTTCATTTTCCTTTAGGGAATCATATAAGGAATTGGCCTTTTCTTGTATAATGCCATAATCTAATGGAATGGCTTTTCATTTTGTTTTTAATACTCTTTAAAAAAATAATTTAGATTACATAAATGTTACGTAAAAAATATAAGGGATTCTCATATGCCCCACTTCCTTCCCTTCTCACACTTTCCCACATTAACAACATCCTTCATAAGTGTGGTACATTTGTTAAAATTGATGAACACATATTGAAACATTGCCCCACCAAGTGTGAATTACAGTTTACATTATAGTTTACACTCAGTCCCACAAAATTTTGTAACTTATGACAAAATATATAATGGTCTGTATCCATCATTGCAACATCATTCAGGACAATTCCAATGTCCTCAAAATGGCCCCATACTACACCTGTTTCTCCCACCTCAGAACCTCCCATGGCCACTACCTCCACATCAATGATAATTTCCTTCCCTCCGGTGTGGGACATGATTCCCGGGGATGAGCCTCCTTGGCACTGAGGGATTATTACCAAGCACTAACTAGCAATATACGTGGAAAAAGTCCTTGACCAAAAGGGGGTAAATACAAATAAATTTTTATGGCTAACAGATTTCAAAGTGAGTCAGGAGGTCATTCCAGAAATTACGCTTAAGAACATCTCAGCTGGTACTCATTGACTACAACAGTAAATATTGAAACAAATAGTGGGGCTCCTGAGGGCTCTGGAGACTTCCAGACACTATAGGCAGGGCAGACAGCTCAGGAGTTTGGCACCCTGCCAGTGGGCCCTACTTTGGGTTTAATTCTCCCCAGTGTGACAGAGTTAGTTTCATTGTGGTTTCCCTACACATAGCTCTTCTGCCCCCTGTATTTGAACCTATAGTTAGTACTAGACTTGACAGTTGTATGTCCAAGAGACTTAAATTTTTGGGAGCTCCATGTGCCAATTGGGACCTGAATCTGAACAGCGTTGCAACACCTACTCTCCAGTTCATTGAATTCACCCAGAACAACTAACAAGGACATGATGATGTAAAAAACCCCTCACAAAGAACAAAGAGTGTCTGTAGCTGCAAGCAAGACATGAATGAGTGGTGGACCAGTGTAGACTTATGGTTATTCTACTACAGACTTATTGATACTCTAGTAATCGAAGAATTTTTATCATTGATGTGAAATGCCTTGTTTTTTAACAATCCTGCACTGAAAAGAATGTTGCACTTTCTAAGTGACAGAGATGTGGATCTGGGGTTTATGCAAATGCTTTGCCTTTGTTGGTGTATCTGCAGCAATGGCTTCATGGATTTCCTTCTCATTTTTCTTGATATGCCTTAGGACTCATTGATGCATAATGGTGGCCAACTGCAGTAGCCATTTTGCCTGAAAAAAAGCATATCCGGCCTTTGTGTATTAACTGCAGCTTCCACACAACTCCTGAAAGATTCCCATTTAATTTCTTATGCCAACCTGCAATATATTAAAACATCGAGGGGGAAAGTTATAACATGGAAGGGATATGTGTATTCCTAATCTGGACAAATACGGTGAGTTTTCTATTCTCTGAGGTAGAGTTAACACTACAACTCACTCACCTCAACACATGAGTGCCATGTAGTATAGTAATTGTTTCATCATTACTGGTATTTCCAGTGTGATTCAATGAATTACCTTCCTTACAAACTGTGCATGTGGTTTAAAGTAGACTCAAATCTGTATCTTCTGCTTTTGCTCTATTTTTCTTACCACCACTCCTTTTGTTCTACTCTTGTTCACTTTTGAAAATGCCCAAACTGTACCATAAGCCCTTGGTGCTGAAAGCTGCCAATCTCCCAGTGCATTAAATAATGAATAGTCATTTATTACTCCACATTTCAGTGCCAAAATGGCATTAATAGAGGATGATTAGAAAAGGAATATCATGTATCTCTAGAGAAGTGACATAACATGTTATAATAAAACATGTGGTGATTTACATTATAAAAAATGCATTAATTACTAAATAAATGGTATCAAATATTTTGCTAAACTACATCTATGTCTTTTGTGAATTTTGTCACTTAAAAAAAAATACTGCACATTGTCAGATAAAACTTTTTAGCCATTCCTATTATGAACGGAATTTATCATAAAAAATAGGAATATGTTAATGATGTACTATGTTCCTCGAAACATTGTTGAACTTAAACTCTGTCTCAATTAGACAATAAACATCTTTAGGGTAGAGATTATAGTTCCATATTTCTCCAATGCTTATCCTGCTTTATATATTTAAAGTACCAGACTTTCTGTGTGAACAAGAATTAGTTGTTGAAATGTATTATCTTGTTTCAGTAACAGTAATAAAATATTTATTATCACAAGTAATACTTAGTAAAATAAGTATACAACATTAATAAAAGTAATTTTAGAGTTTGTTTCTTGCCTCCTGTGTTATAATTATATAACAGTTATAATATTATTTTAACTTGTTTTAATTTAGAAAATATTTTGCAAAAATAACATACATAATGCCTCTTTGCTCATCCCTCACTTTGTGTTGTAACCAAAGTACCATTATCAAATGAGAAATTGAGACCAAAATAAACAGTAGAGAGAATCAACAAAATTAAATGCTGGTTCTTTGATAAGATCAATAAAATAGACAAATCCTTAGCTAGACTGACAAAGAAAAAAAGAAGATACAAATAAATAAAAGCGGAAATGAGAAGGGGATATTACCACTCATCCCACACAAATAAAAGATCATAAGAGGATGCTATGAAAAACTATATGCCAACTCAATACACAATGTATACAAAATGAACAAATTCCTAGAAACACATGTAAAACATGGACCTTAGAGGAAACAGAAGACCTCAACAAACCAATCATGGGTAAGAGGATTGAAATAGTTATCCAAAACCTCCCACAGGGAATTAGTATTAATAGTAATGTTTTGCTGCTGCTCTTTCATACTTTGTAACAATTGTTTCACAAAAATGCAAGGTATTGTTGGTGGGGTAATATATCAGACCCCTATATAATGAAATGCATGTTTGTTTTGTAAATTCGCTAATTTTACTATACATTTATTGTTTATGGATATTCAAATATGAATGATAAACTTCAATAAAAATGTTTAAAAAAACAGTCCTTATTCAAATATAAACAGTTACTCCAATTACATCATTTTGGGTTTTTTTTGTTTTTTTTTTTTTCAAATCTATGAGCCAATCCAGGAACATACTTTGCATTTAATTGTTAGGTCTTTTTAGTTTTTTTCCATTTTGGGACAGTTTATCCATCTTCTTTATTCTACCATTTATTTCCATAGAAAATTTTATTTTTTAGAGAAGTTGGGGGTTTACAGAATAAGCATGAATAAGGTACAGGATTCTCATATACCACCCTATTATTAACAACTTGCATTGGTGTGGTACATTTGTTACAAGTGATGAAAACATATTTTTATAATTATACTACTAACTATAGTCCTTGATGTAACTTAGGGTTCACTGTTTGTTTAGTGCAGATCAATGGATTTTAAAAATATTTTTATTCTATTGTCCTATATACAACCTAACATTTCCCCTTTTAACTGCCTGTTTCTCATTAAATTTTTCTCCTGAATTTTAGCATCCACTAAGTATAAAAGAATTAATAAAGAAGTGTTTGTCAAAGGATGATTTTATTTTCATTTATTCTACATGCATTAATTGGCATGCTAGGGTATTTCCCCCCTATTGATCTATCTATCTATCGGCCTACCTACCATCTATATATATATTCATCTATCCATTCATCTTTAAAGTATATATGAACCCATGGATAATATTTTATAGTATGACTTATATCCATTACTGTCAATATTTTATTGATTAAATTCTTTCACATTTAGCCATTGGATCCCCTTCAAACTGGTCCAGGTCTTTCATCATGTATTCTAATTTCCTGAGTACTTCCTTACATTCAGGCAAACCAAGCTACTCAAGAGTCACCCTTACCCTGAATTCAGCCATTTTTTCCAGCTCCCCTGTTTTCTTTAATTCACAATGGTTATTTAGAAGTCAACATCTGAACTCCAGGTATAACTATTGCTTTTGGAGTGGTTTTATTTCTAGAATCTCTGTAAACAGGAGCTAGGAACCACATGTATTTATATATGTATTTATCCCCTATCAATGTATGTGTATATATATATATGAAAATTCTGAGTTTAAGATTTTACCTTTGATTCCAAACCAAGACCACTGTATTTATTCTATTTTCCCTTCCTTTCCTACTTGTAAGAAACCTGGCTTTTTATTATCAATAATAGGTTTATAATATATCTACTTACCTGGTCAATGTGTTTACAATATTATTACTTCTTTTCTCAATTCTAATAAAGTTTCAAAATTGCTAACTCATACCTAGAGTACAATATTTGTATATTCTTCACTTTCAGTAGTGTCAGAATATATGCCAATATAATGTTTTCCTTGGTTATGTCCTTATTTCCCCTGTTTCCTTCAATGTGGCTATAAATTTTTAAAACCGTTAAGATTATTGTTACTGTTGGTATTTGATTTTGTATTTTCCAATATCTTGGTTGGTTTTACTTGTATTTTTAAATATATAAAATTTTAAAATACTTGTAAATGTCAGAATTAGGCAGAGAGTACTACTTAGATGTATATCTAGTTTCAATTCCACTTTTTTTCTCCCCATTTTCACCTTTTCTCTGTACTAAACAACTTCATTAGTTTCTAACGTATCTTTCTTTGATTCTTTTGGCAAAATTGAAAAATATATAAAGATATTTAATTTTATTTTTCCATACATGAAATACAGCATACCATGGATGCTATTTTTATTGACATATAGTTCACATACCACAATCATAATTTCAAAGTGTACAAATCAGTGCATATTACTATATTCTCAAAGGTTGTGCAAACATCACTTCTCTCTAATTATGGACTCTAGCAGTTATTCCCCATCTCCTCTTGCCCCACCTCTTGGAAAACAATAATGCCTGTTCTGAATATTTCATTTAATTGGTATCATTCATTATGTAGCTTTTTGTGCCTTATTTCTTCCACTTCTACCACAAATCTCCCATTTTTGTTGTAGCATGTATTAGTACTTAATTCCTTTTTATGGCTGAATTTATATGTCATTTGTTTGTATGATTATGCTGCATTTTGTTTCATTCATTAGTTGATGGAAAGTTGGTTGTTTCCTCTATTTTGGCTATTATGAGTAATGGTGATATTACACTTGCATTCCACTGTGTGAACACAGGTTTTTAATGCCCTTGAGTATAGACCTTAGAGTGAAATTACTGTGTCATAAGGAAACTCTGTACTTGACTTTTTATGGAACTGCCAAACTGTTTTCCAAAGTGGCTGTGCCATTTGACATTCCCATTTGCAATGTCTTATTCTTTCTTGTCTAATTGCATTGGTTAATAGTTCTAACAAAATGAATAATAATGAAGATAACTATTATAACTAATTCTCTATTAAATAACTTTGGTATGAAATTCATACTATGCTTTTTGTTTTTGTGACTGGATCTTGTCTGAAGAAGAGGCCACAATTTTAAGTCAATTCTGTGGGAATAACTTGCCCATCTCACAAAACCTAATCCTGTCTTATCAGCACATGCCAACACCTAGTAACAGTGATTATTTCCAAAATAGTCCATTAACTATAGTTTTTTCTTGATCTTTCCTGTCAAAATAATAATAATAAAAAAAATACATTGTTTGCTCCTGGAAATTGCTGAGTTTAAGTATTAAATCCAGACTCCAGGTGGTCACCTTTTCACTCCACGAAGGAGAGAGAATGTGACAACAAAGCTCATAAGAACCAAGCAGATAAAAAAAATGGGATAAAAGCCATAGACCCATGACATGACTTGGCCTGTCTAGGCATACAGGAAGCCATGTAAATCCTGAACTTTTCATATTTACACCTTTGTGATGTATACTGATTTGCCTAGGTTGGATTTCTCTCTTTCATAGAGAAAGAAACTTTAACATACTGTCTACAACATTGTATAACAGTATATACCATATAAATTTGCACAATGTCATGGTTACAGAGGTCAATTTTGCATTCAGAAAGACTGAAGTATGAATTATTCTCTGCTAGTCGCTATTTTGATCTTGGAACAGTTAATTACTACTTCCCAGTTTTTGGTTTCTTACACGTGTGATAACGATGCTTTGATCAGAGGATATTTATGAGGGTGAAATGAAGAGAATATCTAAGAAGTTTAGCAGTATGATTATTAATGAATAGCTAAGAGTGGTGCCAGTCTCAGAGATCTTGATTATCTGTATAATTAGACAGATGAGTCCTACAGGCAGACCTTTTGTCTCATTCATGTTTGCTTCCACCATGCCTCACAGACTAATGTTCAAAACTGGTCATGGAATAAAATGAATCAGTAAATACGCTGAATTAAATAGAGTGACTACCTGCAGAGTTTTAGGCTTCCTGTACATGCTACTCTGAGTGAAATTGAACTCTATAGACTTGGGATCTTCTGTAATCTCTAGTCTTTAGTCTTAGTGGGCTTTCAATGTCACCATAGAAGTGCAGCCAGAAGGCTAAAGAGGGCAGACTTAATCCAATTTCCTTGTCTCTATTCCTTCCTAAATTCAGTAATACTACAGAAAAGGGATTAAAAAGGACAAAGAAAATAGCAGATTCACAACAAATATAATTTTGTAAGATGGAAAATAAATAAATGAGCAGTATTTAATTTAGGATATTCATGAAAGTGACCTTTGGAAAGAATTGGAGAAAATCAAGATAACACCTAGTTTATGCCATAAAATCTGTCATATGCTCAGAGTTTGGTGGTACCAAGATTCTTTGGAAGTAGTGGTGGACAAGGGGACAAAATAAGAGGAATGCTTTATAGGATTTTTAATAAGTAATTAGACTTTCAGCTCTCCTCTACCACTCCATGAAGCTTTGAAAAGTCTCTACATTTTTTATTTTTAAAAAGTAAAACCCAAAGACTCAAAATTATGTGATTTACATTCTGAGGAAGAGTTTACTTCTTTCAAACAAGGAACATAAGTTGAAGATTTGCATAATAAATGTTGACATTCTCAGCCACAAGCCCCAAACATTCTGCTGAGGCACTTAAAGAAAACTTCTATAAAATAAACCATCTTGATCATAAATTCAACTTGAAGGAAACAGACAATGCAAAGGGAAGAAAACTTCAAGAAAAGTTATCATAAAAGGACAAAAATGTACTCTTGAACATTAAAAATAATAGGAAAAAAAGACTAAGATCAATAAAATTCCTGGAAGACAAAGTTGAGATTATCTCATGGAGAGAAGATTAATGAATAGAATATAAAGGATGAATAAAGAAATTCCAGTTTCTTATATGTAAGAAATGGAAATTTAAAGGAAGATTTAAAGGAAATAGATATTCCAGGACTTGACGGGTCGGAGAGATGGCAAGTGAAAAGGAGAAACATATGATGATATCTTAATTTGTGGATTAGTTGCCTGGGTGGTGGTGAAAAGAATTCAGATACTGATGATCAAAGATGGGGCCACAATGGAAGTCTTAAGAAAATGCTCAATTTCAGGTGGTCATTTCAGATTGAGGAATCTGTAAGACCAAAAATACAGCTGTCCAGGAGGTATCACAGATATCCTGCTATACATATAGGCCATAGTTTCTCAAATTTGGTCAATTCTGCATCCCAATTTACAATACAAATGTCTGGCCCTAAGGTCCAGATGTTTTTATTTTCAGAATTGTGGAAAACTCTGGGGGGTTGGGCGGAGTACTGGTTTTTAATGTGAAGAGGCCAGGGAAGCTGTGCATCATAAAATATATAGATAGTTCACCACAACAAAGAATTTTCATATATATATATATATATATATATATATATATGGCAAAGGAGAAAGGAGAGGGGTGCTAAACCTTAACAGGCTCTTATTTACCAGACATGGTCCAAATACTCCAAATACATTATGTGAATTAACTCATTTAATAGCCACAATGAACCAGTGAGATATATCTTTTTTAGCCTTATTTTATAGATGGAGATAAACGATTAAGAGGAGTCCCATATCTCATCTAAGACTGCATAGTTAGGATGTGGAAAAGTATGCATTAAAATGAGTCTATTTAAAAATGTTATTACATCATGTCATTGAGATGAAATCCACAAACATATATTGTGCTAAAGTGATCCTCTAATAATTTCTTCCTGATCCCAGAGGCTTGTAGGAAAGTAATAGAAATGGCATAGGACTATGTGTCAGGACCTTCTTTAGAGCTGTGCTCAGGGTCCTGGGGCTACTGAGGGGAGAGACCAAAGGGGCTGTGAGTCCTTTGCACTGGAGAGTAGGAATTCCTCATGTGGAGTATAAGATGAAAACATTGAGTTCCAGAGGATCATGCCCTATGATACAGGATGTAAACACAGGCTCTGAAACTTGTCTCAAGTGGCTCATTAAACTTTGGAGGAATTCATGCCGGAGAGGATAATTTTCTGCACATTTGATCAATTTCACCAGAGCTATACCACATGAAGTTGATTTCTATTGAATGCAGCTGATTGTTTGTGAGGTACATATAAGGTTGTTGGATTCTCCTTGCAGATAAAGAGGATTTTCTGTGCAAATTCTCAAGTAGAAATCATGTTTATCCCTAAAATACATTTTCTAGAATGTAAAGGACTGAGGACTTTGCTGATGGACTAGGGCCTCCTTCATCATAAGAGGCTTTGTCCCCATAGTACAGTGGGGAAAATGGGACTTTTTGGCCCTACATAGTGAGGTCTCCAGGCAAAAGGAGTCTTGTCTGATTTACTAATTTCCTTCCAAATCCACAACTACAAAAGTCAGGGATTCTGTGGGAGCATACCAGATCTTGATGTGAGACTGGGAGAACCCCATGTTAGAGGGAGGAAATGTGGCAGCATTAGGATGCCTTGCTGTGTGAATTCAGACCTTTGTCTTGTAAACCAGGAGAGCAAGAACTCCCTTTCCAGACAAAGCCTGAGGGTACATCACAAATATCACCTTTACCTCTGCTCCTATTTCTCATGTCAGTGAAGTGAATGGCTGTGGAAAATGACTCTTCAGTGACTCAGTTTATCCTCATGGGATTAATAGACCAACCTGAGTTGCAGATGCCCTTGTATTTTCAGTTTTTGGTGAACTATATGATCACTTTGGTGGGGAATTTAAGTTTAATCAGTCTTATTTGCCTCAATTCTCACCTTCACACACCCATGTACTTTTTCCTCTTCAATCTGTCCTTCATTGATCTATGCTATTCATTTGCCTTTATCCCTAAAATGCTGATAAGCTTTAATTCAGAAAGAAACATCATCTCCTTTGCAGGATGCATAACTCAATTATTTTTCTTCTGCTTCTTTGTCAGTTCTGAGTGCTATGTGCTGACAGCAATGGCCCATGATGCCTATGCAGCTAACTGTAAGCCCCTGCTGTACATGGTCGCCATATCTCCTCTGGTGTGTTCTCTGCTAATCTCTGTTTCTTACCTGATGGTTTTTGCTGGTGCAATGGCTCGTATAGGGTGTATGATTAGGCTGACATTCTGTGATTCCAAAATCATCAACCACTACATGTATGACATCTTCCCCCTGCTCCAGCTCTCCTGCAGCAGCACCTATACCAATGAACTTGTGGCTTCCATTATTGTAGCCACAGTTATCTTTTCTAGCTTCATTATCTGTATCTCTTATGCTCTGTTTCTTTTCAACATCCTTCACATGTCATCAGCTAAGGGCTGATCCAAAGCCTTAAGCACCTGTAGCTCCCACTTAATAACTGTTGGTCATTTCTATGGATTTGGGTTGCTCACTTATGTCAAGCCATTATCTTTGGGTTCTTTGGGACAAGAGAAGTTTTTCTCAGTGTTTTATACCAATGTGGTGCCCATGCTGAACCCTCTATCTATAGCCTGAGGAACAAGGATGTCAAACTTGCTCTGAAGAAAACCCTGAAGAAAGAATAGCAAATGGAACAAAACCAGTGGTGCCGCTTTAGTCCCTGCCTCCATGGCTATGTCTTTTTCTGCTCTACCTGCTGCTCCTCATCTTTTCAATGCTATTCTACTTTTGCATCTCTTTTTTTTCCTTCTAAAGTCTTCTTTGAAGAATTTTTAATGTACCATCTTTTCTCACTTTACAATGTAACCACTTATTCTTTTAATATGCACATTTTGTTTCTCCATTTGATTTCTTAAAGGAAGAGGTTTTGTGACTCATAAAGTGTACCACATTCTTTACAAATATTACTGAAAGATAAGTGTCCTCATCCTGCTCTCTAAGTGAGGAAATGATTATGTGACTTGACCAAGGTTCCACAGCTAATATTGCAGAACCCAGTGAAGGAATGAAAGGAAAGATGTAGATTGTGATAGAAGGGAGAGAATTCTGGAACACTGTTTCAGAATGAGCCTGAAGGTGAGGTCATCATGGGAATGTCACCCTCAGCCAAAATGACTGTAGCAGAGAGGGGATTGGTTTTGTGTCAAACTCCAAATAGGCACATGTCCCCAAAGAGGTTTGATTCAGAGAGGGTCCCACTGGGTCAGCCTCAATGTAAGATTGAATCAAAATCTTTTTTAAAAAAAACTGATCATTTCCTGTGATGTAGAAAATAGGGCTCACAAAATTTCTTGTGTGAAATGCAGAAAAGAATCTGTATATTACTACTTTCAATGAGATTAGGGAAAGATGCCCCTCACAGTATTTACCTGTCAGGGAGCATAGCTAAATATGTCTATAATTTTAATAGCTATTGTGAATTTTGAAAGTTTTGAAATCATTGGTGTTTAAAAATAGCCTTAAAATATAATAATGCCTGTTAAAAATGTTACTTAAACTTGATTAAAGTTATTACTGTGAGAGCAAATAATCAAATATTTACATCTAATGTGATATTTATCTTACTATAATAATTTTTTAAACTCCTATTCCCCAAGCAGAACTTGAACACATGGTATCTATCTACTTCTAGCTTTCTTTGCCTGTATCTACTAAATTGTCTGGTTAAATAGCTTAAAATTATTTTGTTTTAATTTTTCTCTAAAGTACTTGTTTTTAAATTTCACAAACTGATAAAGACATAAGGAATATATCATCAAAGCCTATAGTCTTTGTACTTAGCTGAAAATATCATGTGAATCACAAATGAAGCATACTTGTTATGATTTGCACACTATGTCATAATCTCTAGCAGTCCCTGGTGGATTGTTATTCAGGAAACATCCTGGCCCAGGCCTCAAGTCAACAGGTTTATTTCACAGGCTCAATTTGTATTCTTGAACTATCTAAAGTAATCACTTTAATTTTTTAATAAAATAATTGTTTATAACTAAAATTGTTTAAATTTGAAACTCATTTTCTGAAGTTAATATAAGAAAACTAGATATAAAAATTTAGAGTTCATAGCTATTGCATGCTTAGGAGTTTTGTATCTATAAACTGGTAAATTTCTTAGTCATGGATATTGCCCTATACATCTTTCTTATTTTCTTGTTATATATCATAGATACTCCATAAAAATTTTAACCTGGAAAAAGCTTTTTTTCGCTTACATTCATCCCCTCATTAATGCATGTCAAGGACATATTTTTTTACACAAAAAGCTAAGATTAATTATACTTTGTTCCTTAGCCAATCAGCTTTGGCCAGGTACAGTTGGAGTTCGAGCCATATTGCTCTGGAATCTTGTAGTCCATAAAATTACTTCCAGGAGGTCAAGACAGGAGGAGTTCTGATATGACAGCACATAATATCTTTGGAAGGCAAGAAAAGCAGTCAGATAACAGGGAATCCCTTGCCCATTTAACATCTAAACCAAAAAGCTACTTCATCTCCTGAAAGCCAGCTATGGCAGCCACACCCAGAAGGGGATATCACCCCTTGTGGGCAAGGGCCCACAGGGCACCTCAGAGGCCCATAGAACAGGGTGTACAGCCTGAGGTGCTATAGGTTAGTGATGGGAGACAGAGTGGGGATCCTGATAGCCTCTCCTCCAGGCAGTAGCCAAGTCTCAGTCTCCCCATATCCAGCACTTCTCCCCACTTGCAGCTATTGTGTCCTTTTCATGGCATCTAAGCTAGTTGCAGTGTGACTGCTCTAATATTGTACATGATTTCTGCAAATTAGGGCTTCTTTGTTATTTTGAAATATTTAAAATTAAAAAGTGAAATTTAGTTCCAGATTAGTAAAACATTTAATTTGTTAACAAAAGAAAATGGCTTTTACATTATTGAAATCTGATTTCATTGTTGTAATTTTTAGATGGTTTTCAAAATAATTTTCAACTTTATTACTTAGTTTTGCATTCAACATTTCTTATACATGGTGAGGGTAAAAATCTTGTGGTTATAGTATAAAGAATTATTGACCAGTCACTGTTTAAATATAAAAAACCTGAAAAAAAAGTATGTTTCACAAGCAAATGATTCTTTATTCGGAAATATTACCTAAGAAAACATAAAATAAACACAGTTCTTTTCCAAGTTACAAGGTAGACAATTTTGAGTTCTGAATAGTTCACTGTAATATGGTATATATTGAAAAATATTGATTTTTAAATTTTACCATCTGGCATAACAAACATATTGAAACATTCACAGAATATAACTTTAGAGTTCTATGAATAATGCAAAAAACAATTTAATGAGCCCTTAGGTCATAAAATAAAACATTGCCAGAATATTGATATCTTATTCAATATTTTATTGGGTTTATTAAATAGAAGTGTAGGTCCCAATAACCAAATCCAACAATTCCAGAAACATAGTTAATAGTTTTGATAGCCAATTATGCCCCATTTTAGGACAAGTGGACTGGGTGCATTCACTATATACTTTAACTTTCTTGAATGGCTTCATAGTTGGAGAAATATTTGTGTAAACATTCTTTTAACACTAAAAATGTGAGATGCTTAATATTTTAGTTTTGTGAGGTTTTTTTTTTTTTCAGGTTACTTCCATTAAGTATTTGATAGACTTACTTTACCTTAACACATAAACATTTAAATAATATATACAATACTTACCTGGCAGGGGAGATACCATGATCACGAAGGTGGTTTTCCCAGAGCAAGACTTATCCATTGCACTCCGGATGTGCTGACCCCTACGATTTTCCCAAATGCGGGAAACTCGACTGCATAATTTGTGGTAGTAGGGGACTTCGTTCGCGCTCTTCCCTAAAAGATTTTAAAAAGAAAAAACTTAATAATATATACAAAATTTGGGGGGGTGGTCAAAATACATAGATGAGATGAGATGGTCATATAGATAGTCTATATTCTTTCCTTCTGAATGTTCTCATGTCCTTTGGATCCTTTTCATTCCTGTACCTGAACCAATATTTTTGGATCCCCAGAATACACCATTATCTATTTTAGTCTGTCCGGTGCCCTACTTTTATTATTATTTTCACTATCCAACAGCTTGTTAATGCTGGATTTTTTAAAGGGAAACTTTGGAGAAAAAAAGAGAAACAATGGAAAATATACACAGCAAAAATTAATCAATTTTTCTAAATTGAATAGTTTTCTACAGGCCTTGTTGGGCTCATACATCTTTGTAAACATTTAGTAGATCTTTTCTTCACAAATTCCCTCAACATGTCCTATTGTTTCACTGTCTTTCAGTGCTATCTGGTTCCATCTTATTTTCCTAGAATTAATCCATTAATCTTTTCAACTTGTATATTTGGAGACACTCTCCAGTTATCTCTCTTTTCTAGACTGAAATTTTCCTTTTTTAAATTTGTCATCCCCCAAAACCCACTGACTTCTCATTTCTAATATTCTGCCTGATGGAATTATCTTATTACCCACTGATTTTGAAGTATAGTCACACTGATGTTTCTTGAGTCTTCATAAGTAAAGTGGGCCTTTCTGGCTTTTGCCATCAGGCCTACCATCTGAAGCATTTGGTGTTATGCCTTTCACTTACTCACTCTTGCCTGAGGGACTTCTCAGTGGCCATCTTGTGACCATAAGTGGAAATCCTGATCAGACTGAACCCAGCTGTGAGGTAGCAGGACCAAGAAAGGATTGTGAGGAAAAAGGTCTTGGTCACATCAATCTGGTCAGGATTCACCCAAACCTAGGAAATCCTTTGAACTATCATTTTATTGTATAAGCTATTTATTCCCAAATGCTAATTTTATTCACAATAATTTGACTGGTTTTCTAACTGTGACTATGAAATATGCACACATGTGAATGTATTTGCTTATATTATATATCATTCCTCAGAAAAACAGGGGCTTAATCTTATAAAATATTTTTCCAGGAAATAAATGATAAGCAAATATTCTTATTCAGAACCAGAAAAAATATTCAAAACAGCAATTTTAAGTTGTTATTAATGAAACTTGATTATGTTAAAGCTACACCTGTTTTTGGTACTCTAGTAGCAAGGATTCTTTAGGGCCCCAGTCTACTCTAGTCTTTATTCTTCTTTCAAAATTACAATTTTAATGTAGCCAAGTAACATAAAATTTCAGTGATTCAAGTTTACTTATCACCTTTTTTGAACATGTTGACAATGGTTGGAAACAAAAGCAAATTGATGGAGGATGTGGGCGATGTGTTTAGAGAGGAGTGATCACCCATCTCCGCTTGGTTAGAAGGTCAGGGTTCAACATGAGGGTCCATCTTACATCATTTTTAGGTTATGGGCCAAGAGGATGTCATTTACATTATACTACAGGCAGTTGGTAGATGACAGTTAGAAGGCAGTGAGATTTTGTTGGCAGAGGGCAGGGGCCAGTGGGGGACTATTAAGGTAACCCATTGGAAGTCTTGTAAAGGTATATTTTTGGCCTTCAAAAATGAAAGTGAACAGAGCCTGATTTATTTTGCATATTGGCACTGAATAAAAAGCATGTCGGCAAGGTCAATAACAGAAAACTAATTGGAAGCAGCAGTTTGAACTTTTTAAAAGATGGTGGCAATATCTGGCAGAGGGGCTTTGCTAGGAGACTTTTTGAGGCCATGGTGATTAATGGTCTTTAACTTTGTTCTTTTCTGCCTGGCCTTAAGTAGACACCAGGTCAGTGAATTCAAAATGAGATGATGGGTTCTAGAAAACATGCCTCTATCATGTCACGTATCACTGGGTATATATATTTTTGTTCCCTCTTGAGTTGACATAGTAGAGTGTTGATTTCATGGAAGGGCTTGGAGAGTTTTATGGTTCTCAGTAGGCACACTCAATTGTCAGTGCAAAGGATTGGGCTTAGTCTATGTGAAGAACTGGAGTGACAGAATGTCCACATCACTGATAGGAAATGGCAGCAGGGAGATGGGCAGCAGGGACATCTGGCCACGGGAGGAGGAGAGGTCTTATCTTCATGGTGACCATGGCAGATATCTCAAAGTTTCCACCATCCAGTTCACCAGTGGACACTGTGGGGGTCATTGTATGATGCTGGAGAAGTGGGAATCAATGTGACCTGCAATTGAATGTCTAATAAGGGCATGAAAGTTTGTGTATTTAGAGGTTCTCAAATTAACATAAGCTTGGTGAACAGGTACTTGACATCTGTGGTGGTGACTGGGGAAGACTGCTGGACCCTAACATAAGCAGTGAACCTGCCATTGTTGAAGGTCTGAAGTGTCTTTGTTCTAGTGGGAGGGCTGGTGGGCCAGTTGGAATGTATGACTGTCTGTAGGATCCCAGAGAATTGTTGATAGAGGTCTCCCTGATTCAGCTGTGTGAAGCTTATGTGGGAGGTGGGGGAGGTAGGAAGCAAGGAATGGAGCTGCAGGTGAAACTGTGTGTCTAGTTGTTCCAGGCAGGTAGAGCAGGCTGTTGCTGTCAAAATCTAGTGGATGTGATGTTTGTGTTTTTGTATTTTTTTAGAGTGATGAGAGCCTTCAAAGCAATGTATATTTTAGGAGCTGCTGCCAACGGGACCAATAGAGTTGTCTACACTTATGGTGAGGGCTCCCCTCAAAAATAACTGTAGGGAATCCAGTGGGAGTGGAGGTTTGGGGCTTATCAAGTGGTGGATTTCCCTGAAGGGGTGAAGCGTAACTCATTGCAGAGGCTGCTCCAGCCCTTCCTCAGTCTTGCACTAGCTACCCAGGGTTCTGAGGTAAATAAGCGCAGGTTGAGTAGGCCATGTACCAGGCCATAAGTGGCCATTGTATCAAGGGGTAGCAGTGGTTTTATCTGCTCTCCATGCCTTCAGGCCCCCCACCTGACTTTATTTTTGGATAATATTGAAGGGTCTTTAAGTAATGAAAAGATCTTATCCTCTCTGGAGATAGATGCCAGCTGTTGCATCTTTCCACCTGTAAGTAGCAGAGGTTTTTCCTCTGTCATGTGGTGCATACTGCTAGCACCTTTGTTATTTGGTCCTTGCATCAGGCCTTAAGTAGAACTAGAATTATTGTCTGAATCGGGGATGTGCTTTATTTTAATATATCCGTGATATCTGGGTCAGCGCTTCATCATCTGAGCAGGCCATGGCGTTGGCGGCTCTCTCTCACAGCTGGTGGTAACCAGTGGCGCCTGTGTGTGGATGGCAGCAGCCCGCGCCCTAGGGTCGTCCTTTCAGAGTTCCCAGGACTCAGCTAGAAGCACCCCGTAAACATCCGCAGTTTTATTGAGGTGGGTAGAGGGACCGCGTGGGCGGCACTGTACCCTTTGGTGTCTCTGTGGACTTTGCTGCTATATTTGTCCCGGGGTTTGTTAGGGTGGGGGTTTTTTGCCCAGTAGGAGCTGGAGACCCTCCAGCCTGCAGTCGGCTTCCCAAGCCAGGACTGTCCCCTCAGGCTCATACCCTTCTCAGGGGAGACAGCCCATCCTTACTGAGGGGGGGACAGAGCAGATTTAAGAATAATTTTGGTATTGCCTGGTGCCAACTTTCACAGCACAGGCACACACATAACACATGTAAAAAGTCTGCAACATACTGAAAGTAACACACACACCCCCAGTCCCACTGAGGGGCTCCCAGGATTTATCTTTCTGTGGGTTGAGGAGTGTTATTCCCCAGTCACTGTCCCCAGATTCTCCTGAAGACATGGATGCCATTCCTCACTTGGCGGCAGATCCCACCTTTGTAGTCAGTTGTCATATTCAGGGATTTGGGTGACAGAAGCATTTCCCCCTTGGCTCAATCTACATCAAAAGTAAGATTTAGACACCATGTAATAATTTAACAACTTTATTTAAACAGCCTCTCACAAAAATAACAGTGGGAACATAGTGTATGGGCACTTTTCAAGCAGTGAGTCATGCAACCTATTGTCTGAAAGGGTCTGTGTCCAGAGAGGCTTTTCAAAATTTGGGGTGCCTCTCCCTTCTCTCATACCTATATTTAGTCTGGGTCAATTATCAGGTGATCATTTTATGAAAACAAAATTAAATTATAAACTAGTCTTAAAAAATAAGCCTTTAATTTTTAAAAAATTATATCTATATTTTATAGAACTAACTAATAAATTCTCCTGGCTAAGTTTACATCAGACTCTTAGGTGACACATGATGTCAGCCCTGGAAGTCACTTTATTGGGCATTTTACCTTCTAGTAATTTTATAGCCATAATAAGTCCTTAAATATACCCCTGCTATTAAATAGAGCATACAGATGGGTGATTGAATATCACTGTTGAAAAAAATACAAGTTCAAGATCATAATTGGTGCTCTAATGGGCAGCAAGCTTAGACTGGAAGAGATGACGGTCTGCAGTTCATCTGACTGTTTCTCTTCTGCTTTCCCACTATGTTTTCCTCAGATCCACTGGCCTTCTACAAGTTGTAGAAGTTAATTAAATAAAAATCAGATATTTTAATAGATATGCCAACATCTTATGACACATAAAACTACTACTCCAACTAGCCCCATATTAAGCCTCTAATGATGGAATGAAAGGATGTGGAGTTCCTCTTTGTGTCAATTTTAGAGTTTACAGTGGGGTTACAAAACAGAATCACAATAGTTTTCCATGATAGTTCTCAGTGGATAGTATAAAATATGAGATTTTATATTGTTACTTTAAATTGTCATTTTCATGTGTAATCTACATATAGTAAAACTTACACATCTTTAAGTATAAAACTTGGTTGTTTTTACATTTATTTATCTTTTGCTGTTTTTAAATTTTATTTTTTAATTTTTTAAAGATTCTTAGATTATACAAAAGTCACATAAGAAATATAGGGGATTCTGAAAGTTGGGAGAAACTTCATTAGTCCCTAGGCTAATGAGGCCAGCTTGAACCAACACAGCTTATACACCAACTACATCCTTGGCTCCTACTACACAACCCGCAAGGGAGAAAGGGTAGGAAGCCCTAAACTAAAGAGAAAAACTGCACCCAGAATAAATACTCTAGTAAGCCAGATGCCAAAACACCCACAAAAAATTGCAATCCATACCAAGAAACAGAAGATATGGCCTAGTTCAAGGAACATGATCAGCATCCAGATGACATGAAAGAGTTAAGACAATTAATTATAGATGTTCAAACAAATCTCCTTAATTAATTCAATGAGATGGCTAAAGAGCTTAAGGATATTAAGAAGACATTGGATGGGCACAAAGAAGAATTTGAAAGCATACATAGAAAAATAGCAGCTCTTATGGGATTGAAAGGTGCAAGAAATGAAATAAAAAACACACTGGAATCATATAATAGCTGTTTGAGGAGGCAGAAGAAAGGATTGGTGAGCTTGAAGAAATGGCCTCTGAAAGTGAACATACAAAAGAACATATGAAGGAAAGATTGGAAAAACTTGAACAAGGTCTCAGGGAACTAAACAACAACAAGAGACATGCAAACACATGTGTCATGGGTGTCCCAGAAGTAGAAGAGAAGGGAAAAGGAGCAGAAGGAATATTCAAGAAATGATGCTAGAAAATTTCCCAACCCTAATGAAGGACATTGTTATCCATATCCAAGAAGCACGATGTACTCCCTTCCAAAAAAAATCCCAATAGAGCAAATCTGAGACACATACTAATCAGAATATCAAATGCTGAAGATAGAGAATTCTGAGAGCAGCAAGAGAAAAACAATGCACAACATATAAGAAATACCCTATTAGATTAAGTGCTGATTTCTCACCAGAAACCACGGAGGCAAGAAGACAGTGCTATGATATATTTAAGACACTGCAAGAGAAAAATTTCCAGTCAAGAATCTTATATCCAGCAGGATTGGATTTCAAAAATGAGGATGAGTTTCGAATATTCACAGATAAACAGATACTGAGAGAGTTTGTAACCAAGAGATCTGCTTTGCAGGAAACACTAAAGGGTGTGCTACAGCCTTAAAAGAAGACAGGAGAGAGAGGCCCGGAATAGAGTCTAGAAATGAAGATTACATCAATAAAAGTAACTAAAAGTGTCAAAAGAGTGATGAAAATAAAATATGACAGATAAAACCCAAATAGTCAGGAATAAACTTAACCTATGATGTAAAGTACTTCTTTCAGAAAACTACAACTCATTGTTAAAAGAAAATTTTTAAAAAGATCTAATTAATTGGAAGAACACTCCATGCTTATGGATTGAAAGACTAAATAACATTAAGATGTCACTTGTACTCAAATTGATATACAGATTCAATGCAATCCCGATAAAAATTCTACCAGCATTTTTTAAATAAATGGAAAACATGATTATCAAATTTATTTGGAAGGGTAAGGGGTTCTGAATAGCCAGAAACATCTTTAAAAGGAAAAGCAAAGTTGGAGGACTCTCATTTCCAGACTTTAAGTCATATTACCTAGCTACAGTGGCAAAAAAACAGCAGGCTATGGGCATAAAGACAGACATATAGACCAATGGAACCAAATTGATGGTTCAAAAATATACCCTCATATCTATGACCAAGTGATTTTTGACTAGCCTGTCAAACCCACCCAGCCTGAACAGAACAGTCCATTCAACAAATGGTGTTGAGAATATTGAATATCCATAGCAAAAGAAGGAAAGATGACCCCTATCTCACACCTTATACAAAAATTAACTCAAAATGAATAAAAAAACTAAATATAAAAGCAAGAACCATAAAGTTCTCAAAGAAAATGTAAGAAAATAGCTTCAACACCTGATGGTAGGTCGTGGATTCTTAATGGAGATAAGAGGAGGACTGAGATGGACTACTGATATTTAATGTATGTAGAAGTTTTAATTAGTTTTACTGTAAAAGTGTGGAAATGTACAGATTTGATGCTAACACATTATAGTGAGTAATAGCTGGTTGGGATGTAGCTGAAAATGGTAGTCTAGGGATGTAAATGTGAATTGACAGAAAGCTAGAGAATAATCTAGGGACTGAATAAAACAGGAAACCGAGAGGTGGATGAGAATAGTGGTTGATGGTACACATGCAAGAGTGTCCTTTGTGAGCTAGAGCAGATGTTCATCACTATTGCAGGGTGGTATGAATGTGGAGAAGCATGGGACACATACAACTGGAGTGACCTATGGACTGTGGTTAACAGTAATAATGTAATATTCTTGCCTCTATGCCAAAGATTCACTGTATTTATAATGAAGGTCTATGGAAAATGTGCCAAATGTGTGCTGCGGACCTGGTAATAATCAGATGATATTATCTCATAATCTGTAACAAATGTTCCACCATGGTGTGGTGTGTTGATAGAGGCATGGTTTAGGGGAATTCTGCACATGTTCATAATTGTTTTTTAAGTTTACAACTTCTGTCATAAAAATATACTTAAAAAATAATAATAGGGATTCTGGGGCAGAGCCAAGATAGTGGCAGTTTAGGAGCTCCTGGAGTCCGCTCATGCTTCAGGGCAGTTGGTAATCACCCAGAGCTACCTAGAACACCTGTTTGGGGGCCCAAGGAGACCAGAGGAGTATCCTGCAACATCCTTGAAAGTGTGAAGGGAGGAGATGCCTATCTGCAGAGAGGATCTTTGAGTAGAGCCCTCCACACCACAGAGGTTGGTGCCCAGAGTTCAAGCCACCTCGGGAGCTGTTCTGTGGCTGGAATTGGAAGCTCCATTTTCTAAGAAATGGGGTAGGAAGACACGGTGTGGCACTGATTTCAGCTACTGATTGGTGAATTCAGTGGTCTAAAGTATAATCCTAGGAATAACTATATTTTGGGCCTGTCCAGGTCAGAAAGGGGCCAGTAGCCACCATTTTGACTCCGCCACCGGCCTGAGGGGAAGCAGGGCTGATTGAAAATCACGGTGCTGGAAAGGACCGGCTTCTTTCCACCCAAGTCAGATTGTAGGTCTAGCCTAAACCCCAGCTCCGTCTCTGGCAGGGAGGAAGTTGGGGGTATCTGCACAACCTCTGTGGGAAACTGCAAGCCACACCACAGAGACTGGTGCCCATCCTACTCTAGTGGCACAAGCCACCTCAGGAGCTATTCCGTGGCTGGAGTCAGAAAGTCTATTACCCATAAAAGGTGGAGGAATAGACAGTTTTCCATCTACCTCAGCTACTGATTAGTGGACTCGGCTGGCTAAAGTATAATCCTAGAAACAGCTAGGGTTTGAGCCTGTCCAAGTTGGAAAGAGTCTGGTAACTGCCATTTTGACTCCTTCCCTGGCAAGAGGGGAAGCCTGGCTGACTGAAAAGCCAGTGAAGTTAGGGACTGGCTTCTTTCCACCAAGATCAGACTACAGCCCTAGCTTAGGCTTCAGCCCCACCTCAAACAGAGAGGAAGCTAGCGGGACCTGCACCAGGCTCTCCAGGCAAATGCAAGTGCTCTCTGCCAGCACAGACTGAATAGTCAGTCACCTGGGGCTCCAATAGGATAGGAGAGGTGCTGGGTATCCTCGGCCTCTCCAGGCAATGCCAGGAGATTTCAGCCCACATGAACTGGTTTGTTGAGTGCCTTCGAGTCCATCTCCACCTCCATGCCCCCATAGGATAGGAGGGGGCTGGTGTTCCCTCAGTCTCTCAGGGAAGCTGCAAGCATTTTCCAACTGCACAGACCTGACCATTGGTCACCTGTGGCTCTGCCTCCATTCCCAATAGGACAAGAGATGGACTGTGTTTGCCCAGCCTCTCTGGGTAATTGCAGCTGCTTTTAGCCCACACAGCCTAGACTGGTGGGTACTTGTGGATCCACAGTCACCACCCAGTAGGAAAGGAGGGGCTAGTGTTTCCACAGCCTTTCCAGGCAATGGCAGACTCTCAGCCTGCAGGGACTGGACTGTTGGATGCCAATGGATCCACCCCCACCTCCAATAAGATAGGAGGGGTTGGTGTCTCCACAGGCTCTCCAGACAATGGCAGGTACATTCAGCCTACAGGGACTGATCTGTTGGGTACATGTGGATTCAACCCCATGCCTTAATAGGATAGGATGGGCCTGGTGTTTCCTCAGCCTCTCCAGGCAATGGCAGGTATTCTCTGCCTAAAGAGACTGAACTGTTGGGCACCCATAGAACCACCCCCACAATCCAATAAGATAGGAGGGGGCTGGTGCTTCCTCAGCCACTCTGGGCAATGGTGGGTACTTTCAGCCTACAGGGACTGAACTGTTGGGCATTGGTGGTTCCATTTCCACCCCTAAAGATAGAAGGGACAGTACTCCCTCAGCTTCTCAGGGTAACTGCAGGCATATTTGGCCCACACAGATTAGATTGTTGGGCACTCCAGAGGGTCAATTCCCACCTCTGGCAGGGAGGGATCTGGTGCTATGTTAGTTTACCTGAGTAATTGTGGTCATTTTGGACCCACATGGCATACATTGCTGCCCACAACTATAGCTCCATTCCTGCCCAAAGTAGGGGAGGAAGGGGAGTGAAGCTTTATCAGTCTCACCAGACAAGTACAGTCTTGTCCTGCCCAACTTGGATTATTATAAATGGCTGCAGCTCTGTCCCTAGCCCTGACAGAGGGGAATGGTGGTAGAAGCTTCATCATTTCCTGGGGCAATATGGGCAGCTTTAGCCTCTGCAGCTTACAGCACCAACTACATCCTTGGCTCCTACTACACAACCAGCAAGGGAGAGAAGACAAAAAAAAAAACTAAACTAAAGGGAGAAACTACACCCAGAATAAATAAATCTAGCAAGCCATATGAAAAAACACCAACAAAAAATTACAATCCGTACCAAAAGACAGGAAGATATGGCCCAGTTAAAGGAAGAAGAGAAGCCTGCAGATGAAATAACAGAACTGAGACAACTAATCATAGATGTTCAAACATATCTCCTTAATAAAATCAATGAGATGGCTAAAGATTTTAAGGATATAAAGAAGACATTGGATGAGCACAAAGAAGAATTTGAAAGCAGACATAGAAAAATAGCAGACCTTATGGGAATGTAAAGTGAAATAAATGAAACCAAAAATACACTGGAGGCATAAACAGCAGATTTGAGGAAGCTGAAAAAAGGATTGGTGAGCTTGAAGACATGGCCTCCAAAAGTGGGCATACAAAATAACAGGTGAAGAAAAATATACAAAAAATTGAACAGGGTTTCAGGGAACTAAATGACAGCAAGAGACATGCAAACATACATGTCATGTGTGTCCCAGAAGGAGAAGAGAAGGGGAAAGGGGCATAAGGAATATTTGAAGAAATAATGATAGAAAATTTCCCAACCCTATTGAAGGACATAGATATCTATGTCCAAGAAGCACAATGTAATCCCATCCAAATAAATCTGAATAGACCAATTCTGAAACAAATACTAATCAGAATTGTCAAATGCCAATGACAAAGAGAATTCTGAGAGCAGTAAGAGAAAATCAATGCATAACTTATAAGGGATACCCAATAAGATTAAGTCCCGATTTCTCATGAGAAACCATGGAAGCAAGAAAGCAGTGATATGATATATTAAAGATACTGCAAGAGAAAAACTTCCAGCCAAGATTTTTATATCCAGCAAGATTATCTTTCAAAAAATGAGGGAGAGTTTAGCATATTCACAGATAAGCAAAAACTGTGAGAGTTTATAACAAAAAGACCAGCTTTGCAGGAAATACTAAAGGAAGTGTTACAGCCTGAAAAGAAAAGACAAGAGAGAGAGGTTTGGAAGAGAGTCTAGAAATGATAACTGTATCAGTAACAGTAACTAAAAGTGTCAAAAATGAAATGACAAATAAAATGCAAAGATCAAAGTGGATGAAATAAGAACTGCCATTACAGTAATGACATTGAATGTTAATGGTTTAAAGTCCCCAATCAAAAGATGCAGAATGGCAGAACTGATAAGAAAATATAAGCCATCTATATGCTGTCTGCATGAGACTCACCTTAGACCCAAGGATATCAATGGACTGAAAGTGAAAGCTTGGAAAAAAGATGTTCCATGCATGCAGTAACAAAAAAAAAAAAAAAAAAAAAAAGCTGGTGTAGCGATACTTATATCAGATGATATAGACTTTAAAAGCAAAACTGTTATTAGAGACAAGGAAGGACATTATATATTAATAAAAGGAATGATTCTCTAGGAAGAAATAATGATCATAAATGTATATACACCTGACCAGGATGCCCCAAGATGCATGAGGCAAACACTGACAAACATGAAGGGAGAAATAAACATCTCTACAATAATAGTTGGAGACTTCAATATACCACTTTCAGCATTGGATAGAACATCTGGGCAGAGGATCAATAAAGAAACAGAGAGCTGTTTCTTAATATGATATGATAAATAGACAAAATCTAATAGACATATACAGAACATTGCACCCCAAAACAGCAGAATATACATTCTTTTCAAGTGCTTATGGATATTTCTCCAGGATAGACTACATGTTGGGTCACAAAGCAGATCTAATAAATTCAACAAAATCAGAATTATATAAAGCACTTTCTCTGATCATAATGGAATTAAGTTGGAAATCAACAAGTGGTGGAAAAATGGAAAATTCACATATATATGGAGTTTAAACAATACACTCAAATAATCAATGGGTCAAAGAAGAAATTTCAAGAGAAATCAATAAATATCTCAAGACAAATGACAATGAGAATACAACATTTCAGAACCTATGGAATGTAGCGAAGGCAGTGTTGAGAGGAAAATTTATAGCCCTCAATGCTTACATTACAAAAGGAGAAAGTGTTAAAATCAATGACCTAACTACACTGTTGGAGGAACTAGAGAAAGAACAGAAATCTAATCCCAATGCAAGTAGAACGAATGAACTAACAAAGATCAGAGCAGAAATAAATGAAATTGAGAACAAAAAAGCAATAGAGAGAATGAACAAAACCAAAAGTTGTTTCTTTGAGAAGGTTAACAAAATCGATAAACCCTTAGTTAGACTGACTAAGAAAAAAAGAGAGAAGATGCAAATAAATGAAATAAAAAATGAAAATGGGAGTATTACTACTGACCCCACAGAGATAAGAGAGATCATAAGAGGATACTATGAACAACTTTATGGCAAAAAAACTAGACAATATAGACAAAATGGAAAAATTCCTAGGAATGTACAAACAACCTACACTGACCCTAGAAGAAACAGAAGACTTCAACAAACCAATCACAAGTAAAGAGATTGAAACAATTATCAAACAACTCCCCAAAATGAAAAGCCCAGGACCAGACAGTTTCACAGGTGAGTTCTATCAAGCATTCAAAGAAGATTTAATACCAATCTTACTCAAGCCCTTCCAAAAAATTGAGTAAAAAGGAATGCTACCAAACTCATTCTACAAAGGCAGTATCACCCTAATACCAAAGCCAGATAAAGATATTATGAAAAAAGAAAAGAAAATTATAGACCTCTTTCTCTAATGAATACAGATGCAAAAATCGTCAATAAAATACTTCCTAATTGAATCCAACAACACATTAAAATAATTAGTCATCATGATCAAGTGGGTTTTATACCAGGCATGCAAAGCTGGTTCAACACAAGAAAATCAATCAGCATAATACACCACATTAATAAATCAAAGAAGAAAAATCACATGATCTTATTGATTGATGCAGAAAAGGCATTTGACAAAATACAGCATTCTTTCTTCATAAAAATACTACAAAAAATAGGAATTGAAGGAAACTTTCTCAATATGAAAAAACCACAGCTAACATTGTACTCAATGGTGAAAGACTGAAAGCTTTCCCATTGATATCAGGGACAAGACAAGGATGCCCATGGTCAACACTGTTGTTCAATATAGTCCTAGAGTTCTAGCTAGAGCAATCAGGAAAGAAAAAGAAATAAAAGGCATCCAAATTGGAAAGTAAGAATTAAAACGTTCACTATTCACAGATGATATGATTGTACATCTAGAAAGTCCTGAAAAATCTACAACAAAGCTGTTAGAGCTAATAAATGATTTCAGTAGAGTGTCAGGATACAAAATCAATACACAAAATCAGGGGTGTTTCTGTATACTAGTAATGCACAATCTGAGGAGGAAGTCAGGAAAAAAATTCCATTTACAACAACTAAAAGAACCAAATATTTAGGAATAAATTTAACCAAGGATGTAAAGCACTTGTATTCAGAAAAATATAATGCATTGCTAAAAGAAATTTAAAAAGACCTAAATAATTGCAAAAACATTCCATGCTCATGGAATGGAAGCCTAAATATCATTAAGATGTCAGTTCTACCCAAATTGATATATAGATTCAATGCAATCCCAATAAAAATTCCACCAATATTTGTTAAGCAAATGGAAAACACAATTATCAAATTAATCTGGAAGGCCCTGAATAGCCAGAAACATCTTGAAAAGGAAAAGTGAAGTTGGAGGACTCTCACTTCCAGACTTTAAATCATATTACCTAGCTACAGTGGTAAAACAGCCTTGTACTGGCATAAAGATAGACACATAGACCAATGGAACCGAATTGATGGTTCAGAAACAGACCCTCACATCTATGGCCAAATGATTTTTAACAAGCCCGTCAAACCCACCCAGCTGGGAAAGAACAGTTTATTCAACAAATGGTGCTGGGAGAAACTGGATATCCATAGCCAAAGAAAAAAAGAAGACCCTTATCTCACACCTTATACAAAAATTAAGTCAAAAAGGATCAAAGACCTAAATATAAAGGAAAGTACAATAAAGCTCCTAGAAGAAAATGTAGGGAAACATCTTCAAGACCTGGTGGTAGGTGGTGGATTCTTAAACCTTACACCGAAAGCACAAACAACAAAAGAAAACATAGATAAATGGGACCTCCTCAAACTTAAACACTTCTGTGATTCAAAGGACTTCACCAAGAAGGTGAAAAGGCAGTCCACTCAGTGGGAGAAAATATTTGGAAACCACATATCCTATAAGAGTTTGATTTCCATTCTATATAAAGAGATAATACAACTCAACAATAAAAGAGCAAGCAATCCAATTAAAAAATGGGAAAAATATTTAAATAGACATTTCTCCAAAAAGGAAATACAAATGACCAAAAGGCAAATGAAAAAATGTTCCATATCACTAGCTATTAGGGAAATGCAAATAAAAACAACAATGAGATATCATCTAAGACCACATAGAATGGCCATTATTAGAAAAACAGACAACAATAAGAGCTGGAGAGGATGTGGAGAAATAGGAACACTCCTTCACTGTTAGTGGGAGTGTACATCCTCTGTGCAAGACAGTTTAGCGGTTCCTCAAGAAGCTAAATATAGAGCTGCCATATGACCCAGAAATTCTCCTACTAGGAATATATCCAGAAGAACTAGAAACTATGACATGAACAGACATCTGCACACTGATGTTCATAGCGACATTATTCACAATTGCCAAAAGATGGAAACAAACCAAGTGATCATCAACCAATGAATGGATAAATAAAATGTGCTATATACATATGATGGAATACTATGCTGCAGCAAGAAAAAATGAAATTGGGACACATATGATAACGTGGATGAATCTTGAAGACATTATACTAAGCAAAGTAACCCAGACACAAGAGGACAAATATTGACTGGTCTCATTAATATGAACTAAATACAAAGAATAAACACATGGAATTAAAACTTGGAGTATAGGTTATTAGGAGCTGAGAGGAGGATTGAGAGCTACTGATGCTTAATGTATATAAAAGCTTTAATTAACTTGACTGTAAAAGTATGGAAATGGATAGAGTTGCTGGTAATACATTATAGTGAGTAGCAACTCGTTTATAAATGGGTTTGTGGCTGAAAATGGTAGTCTGAGGAAGTAAATGTCAGTTGAAAGAAAGCTGAAGAATAATCTAGGGACTGAATAACACAGTGAACCACAATGAGAATTGTGGTTGAGGGTACAAATGCAAGCGCGGCCTTCTGTCAGCTAGAGTAGATGCACATTACTATTGCAGGGTGGTGGGAATATGGAAAAGCATGGGAAAACTACAAGCATGACCTATAGACTGTGGTTAACAGCAATACTATAATATTCTTGCATCAATGCCAAAGGTGTACTGTGTTGATAGTGAAGGTGTATGGAAAAAGTATGCCAAATATATGCTATGAACCATGGTTGGTGGTAATAGTCTGATGATATTATCTCATAATCTGTAAAAAATGTTCCAGCACAGTGTGGTGTGTTGGTGAAGGGGTGTTGTATGGGAATCCTAAACATATGTATGATTGTTTTGCCAGTCACAACCTGTGTAATAAAATATATTTAAAAAAAATAGGGTGGGTTGTGGGAAAAATACACCAAATGTAAGATGGGGACTAGTTTAATAATTTGATGCTGTCCTTTCATGGTTTGTAACAAATATTTCACAATAATGCAAAGTGTTGCTGGAGGGGTAATGTATGAGACCCCTGTATGATGTTATGTATGTTTATTTTGTTAGTTCACAATCTTTACTATACACTCATTGTTTATGTATGTTATATATCAATGATATACTTCAATTAAAATATAGTTAAAAAATAAAAACAAAAGAAAACAAAATAATAATAGGGTAGGTTTGGGAAAAATGCACCAAATGTAAGAGAAGGACTATAATTAGTAGTAAGATTTTGACTTATTCTTTCATAATTTGTAGTAAATATCTCATGACAATGCAAGTTGTTGGTGGATGGTTGATGTATGGGACCCCTGTATGATGTTATGAATGTTTGGTTTTTAAGTTCACAACTTTTACTATACACTTACTGTTTATATATGTTCATGTATAAATAATATAAAAATAATAATAGGGTGGGTTGGGGGAAAATGCTTTAGTTAGTAGTAATATTTTGAGCATGCTCTTTAATCATTAGTTAAAAATTTTTAACAACAATGCAAGGTATTGGTGGTAGGGTGAAGTATGAGAGCCTTGTATGATGTTATGTATATTTGTTTCATAAGTTCACAACTATTGCTATACACGTATTGTTTATATATGTTCATATATGACTGATATAATTCAGTAAAATTTTTAAAAATCCCCCTGAAAATATAGGGGATTCCCATATGCCACACTCCCCACACCTCCCACATTTTCCCACATTAACAACATCCTTCATTAATGAGGTACATTCATTGCAATTGATGAACACCTTTTGGAGCATTGCCACCAAGAGTGGATTAAAATTTACGTTGGAGTTTATACTCTATCCCACCAAATTCTGTAGGTTATGGCACTATTTGTAATGGCTTTTATCTGTCATTGCAATGTCATTCAGGATAATTTCCAAGTCCCAAAAATGCCCCTGTATTACACCTCTCCCTGCCCTCAGAACCTACAAGGGTCACTGCCTCCACATCAATGATATAATTTCTTCCATTGCTAGAATCACAATAAGTCTATAGTAGAATACCAGTAAGTCTTCTTTAGTCCACAGTTCATTCCCTAATCCTGAGGATTCTGGGATTGTGGTGTCCACTCCACCTCTAATTGAGAGGGGGCTGTGATTCATAGGGCCAATGGATGGGAATCTCTTGCTTGCAGTTGTAGACTCTCTCAGTTCCTTGGTATCGTAGTTGTCCATAATCACTTCCTTGTTAGTTTTCCTGGGTGAGGCCAATGAACTGGTGAGTAGGTGTTGCAACCCCAATGAAATTCAAGGCCCAGCTGACACATGTACAGCCCAAAGATTTAAGTCTCTTGGACATACACCTACCAACTCTAGTACTAATTATAGGCTCAAATAGGACAGAAGAGCCATGTATAGGGAAGCCACAACTAAGTCCAATTCTATCATTCTGGGGAGCATAAATTCCAAAGTAGGGCCCACTGGCAGAGCACCAAACTTCTGAGCCATCTGCCCTGACTCTAGTGTCTGGATGTTTCCAGAGCCCTCAGGAGCCCTGCTATGCTATTTGGGATATTATCTACTGTATTAGTCAGCCAAAGGGGTGCTAATGTGAAATACCAAAAATGGGTTGGTCTTTATAAAGAGTATTTATTTGGGGTATAAGTCCACAGATACCAGGCCATAAAGCATTAAGTTTCTTCTCTCACCACAGTCCATTGCCGTGAGTTAGAGCAAGACAGCTGCCGGCATTTGCCAGGGTTCAGGCTTCTGGGGTTCCTCTCTTCCCGGGGCTGCGTTTCTCTCCGGGCTTAGCTCCTGTTTCCTCCACGAGGTCAGCTGCAGACGATCAGGCGAACGGCTTGCTTCTCTTCCCCTGGGGCCTTCTTTCCAATATCAAAACTGCTTCGCAAAAGACTGCCTCAACTGTCTTTTGCCTTGCCTTTTATATTCAATTCCCCACCCACCAAGGGGTGGGGCTCAATGCCCTAATCCTAACCTAATCATGCCCAGATTAACAGATCAGTTTACAAGCATGATCCAATTATATTTTTGGAATTCATAATTACATCAAATTCCCCAACGGTTACATCTACTTTGGCAGTCAATGAGATCCTGTTGAGACGTGCATAAGCATAACCTCTGGAATGACCTCCTGACTCACTTTGAAGTCTCTTCACCATATAAACTCATTTGTCTTTAGTTTTTCCCCCTTTTGGTCAAGGTCTTTTCCCCTTTGGATTGATAGTTGGTACTTGGTAGTAATCCCTCAGTGAAAGAGGCTCAACCCCTGGAGTCATGTCCCATGCTGGGGGGAAGGTATATGCTGAGTTTGGCTTAGAGAGAGGCAACATTTGAGCAACAAGGACCAAGGAGGCAACACTTACCCACCCTGTAATACTAGGCTAAGTTTCAATTTCAAGAGTAAAGGTTCATATACACAGTCATCAATATCAAGGGCCCGTCAGTGGACCATCTTCCTTCACTAGTCATTGCCCCTGTACTCGGGGCATTCTTGCTGATCTATTAGAGAATGTGGCAGAGCTCCCAAGGATGGGAATTTGATATTCCTAAAGTTATTATATGAATCTCCACCCACCATGAAAATGCCCCATGAGCATTTGAACATATGTATATGCCTTATATGTATGCTCATGTGAGCTTCCTCCCATGTATCCCATCACTGACACACCCAACCATTGATCCTCCCCTTCCACAGTTATAACCCTTCTGTGGATCCAAAACTTCTTCAAACATGAAGCCAATTAAATAGTCAAATACAATTAATAAGAAAATGGATAATAATGATAGTTTTAAAAATGAGAAGTGAAATACAAAAAAATTTTTAAAAATAAAAATTAGAAAATAATTTGGGATAATAAAAATAAAGAAACATTATTAAAACTTTTTTTTTTGAAAATTTCCCTTTCATCACTATAAGATATGTTGTCCTATATGTACAGTGACATTCTTTCATTCATTACCCCAATATCTTACTTTTTTCATTTTGTCTTCAAAGAAGTTTTAGGTCACAGCAAAGTCATGTACAAAATATAGGAGACTCCCATATATCCAACATCCTCCCCCTTTTCCCCCTCCCCCTTTTAATATGGGGATGGTACATTTGTTACAACTGATGTCAAAATATTGAAACATATCTACCAACCTTGGTCAGTGGCTTACATTATGGTTTACATTTTGGACCATACACTTTCATAAATTTTATAAACTTTACATGGCCTGTATCCATCATTGATAGATCATGTAAAACATTTTCATCACCCTCAAAATGCTGTCTGTTCGATCTATTCTATTCCTCCCTCCTCCTCCCCTCGGGACCCAAGGTAACCATTGGCTTCACTCTTTGCAGGACAAGATTCATATTTACTTGCAACAACACTGAGGGCTTGACACATTGGTCTGTCCTCCCCTATTGGGCACTGCCTATGCTCCCGAGAAACTCCTGCCTCTCTATTTGAGAACACAGCGACCCCCCACCCCAGGATGGGAGTCCAACACTTTCCTGCTAATTATGTGTGTCTCCACCCATTGACATAACATATTATGTCAAGATGAACATTCACACAGTCCCGAAAAGCCTGCCCCTGCTGTGCCCTATTCAGAATGCTCCCCACATCCAATGCCTCAACCAGAAACCCTACTTTGCTCATTTGCCAAAAGAGCATTCCCAACATTGTAGTTTCAATCATGTACCCACCAATTCCTAGTGTACACCAGCTCCCTCCCTTGACCCTCCTCCCCATTCCATGGACAGTCCAACCCCCCCTCCAAACCCTAACCCCCGGAAATATCTTCACTGCCTAACCCAATAGTATCACTGCACTACCATCATGTCCCTTTACTGCATAACTACACAATTTCACCTTATCAAAGATTTTGCCCATATGGGCATTGGTTCACAATCTTCTTCTCCCTTTCTATTTCCTGAAAACCAATCTTCCAGACTCTAGCTCTGTGAGTCTGCTCAATTTGTTTAATTCATATCAGTGAGGTTATATAATATTTGTCCTTCAGTGCCTGGCTTGCTTCAATCAACATAAGGTCCTGAATATTCATCCATGTTATCCCGTGTGTTAATACTGTATTATTTTTACAACTGAGTAATATTCCATTGTATGTACAGACCACAATTTGTTGACCCATTTATCTGTTCAAGGGCATTTGGGTTGATTACAACTTTTGGCAATAGTGAATAATGCCACTATAACATTGGTGTGCATATATCTGTTTGTGTCCTTGCTTTCAGTTCTTCTGAGCATATACCCAGCAGTGGAATCACTGGATCATATGGCAGTTCTATATTCATTTTCCGAGGAACTGCCATACTGTCCTCCACAAGGGTTGCATCATTTTACATTCCCACCAGCAGTGGATGAGGGTTCCCACTACTCCACTTGCTCTCCAACACTTGTAATCCTCTTTTTAATAGCTGCAGTCTAATGGGTGTAAGATATCTCATTGTAGTTTTGATTTGCATTTCCCTAATAGCTAGTGATGTTGGGCTTCTTTTCATGTGCTTTTGAGCTATTTGTACTTCTTCTTTGGAGAAGTGTCTATTCAAATCACTTGCCCATTTATTAAGTGGGTTTTTTTGTCTTTTTATTTTCCAGGTGTAGGATTTCATTTTATGTGCAGGATATCAGGCCCCTATCAGATATATGGTTACCAAATATTTTCTCCCATTGAGTAGGCTTCCTTTTCACTTTCTTGACAAACTCCTTTGAGGTGAAAAAGTTTTTAATTTTGAGGAGTTCCCATGTATCTTTTTTCTTTCACTGCTTGTGCTTTCAGGGTGACGTTCATGACACAATTTCCTATTATAAGATCTTGTATATGCTTCCCTACATTATCTTCCAAGGTCTTATGGACTTGGCTCTTATATTTAGGTCTTTCATCCATCTTGAGTTAATTTTTGTATAAGGTGTAAGATGGTGCTCCTCTCTCATTCTTTTGGATATGTATATCCGGTTCTCCAAGCACCATTTGTTGAAGAGAACATTATCTCCCATTCGAGTGTGATTGATGACATTGTCGAAGATCAGTTCACTTTATATGTGAAGGTCTATATCAGAAGTCAATTCTGTTCCATTGGTCAATATGGCTATCCTTTTGCCAATACCATGCAGTTTTGGCCACTGTAGCTTTGTAGTGTATTTTAAAGTCATGTAGTGTGATTCCTCTGATTTCATTTTTCTTTTTCAATATATCTTTGGCTATTCAGAGCCTCTTGCCCTTCCAGATAAATTTTATAGTTTTTCTAATTCAGTAAAAAAATGCTGTGGTTGTTTTATTGGGATTGCACTAAATCTGTAGATCAGTTTGTGTAGGATAGGGATCTTAATTACATTTAGTCTTCATATCCATAAATAGGGAATATTCTTCCATTTATTTAAGTTTTCTTTGATTTCCTTTAACAATGTTGTGTAGTTTTCTTCGTATAAGCCAGTTACATCTTTAGTTAAATTTATTCCTAGGTATTTGATTCTTTTCATTGCTATTGTAAATAGGATTTTTTAGTTGATTTCCTCCTGTGATTGCTCCTTATTAGTGTACAGAAATGTATTAATTTTTACATATTGATCTTATAACATGTGACTTTACTGAACTCATTTATAAGCTCTAGATGCTTTGTTGTAGATTTCTCAGAGCTTTCTATGTATATGATCATGTCATCTGCAAATAGTGAGATTTTTACTTCGTCCTTTCCTATTTGTATGCCTTTTTATACCTTTTTCTTCTCTAAGTTGTTAAGCAAGTACTTATAAAACAATGTTAAATAAGAGCAGTGAAAGTGGGCATCCTTGTCTTGTTCCCTATCTTAGAGGAAAGGCTTTTAGGATTTCTCCATTGAATATGATATTAGTTGTGGGTTTTTCATATATACCTTTACATGTTGAGGAAGTTTCCTACTTCCTAACTTTTGTAGTGTTTTTATCAGGAAAGGTCAGGAAAAGGTGTTGTATTTTGTTGAATTCTTTTTCTGCATTCATAGAGATGATCATTTGATATTTTTCTTTTGATCTGTTTATGGGATGTATTACATTGATTATTTTTCCTTTGTTGAACCATCCTTACAAATTAGGGATGAAACCCCCTTGGTCATGGTGTATAATTTGTTTGATGTGTTGTTTAATATGATTAGCAAGTATTTTGTAGAGGATTTTAGCATCTAGGTTCATTAGATTGGTTATAATTTCCCTTTCTTGTGGCATCTTTGTTTGATTTTGGTATTAGGGAGATGTTGGAATCATAGTATGAGTTAGGCAACCTTCCCTTCAATTCTATTTTTTGGAAGAGATTGAGCAGGATTTGTGTTATTTTTTCTGAAATGTCTGGTAGAATTTACTTGTGAAGCCATCTGCTCCTGGGGTATTCTTAGTTGGGAGGTTTTTGATGACTAATTCCATTAACATTCAATTTATTACTGTCATGGAATTACTTATATTACTTGTGAATGGTCTGTTGAGTTAATCAATTTCTTCTTTTGTCAATGTAGGCTGCTTGTGTATTTCTAGAAATTTGTACATTTCCTCTAAATTATCCATATTCTTGGCATATAATTTTTCAAAGTATCTTCCTATAATACTCTTTATTTCTGTGGGGTCAGTGGTGATATCTCCTTCATTGTTTCTATTTTATATTATAAAATATTTATATTTTATATTTATATATTTAATTTAAATAAATTAAATATTATTTAATATTTATATTTGCATCATCTCTCTTTTTTTCTTTGTTAGTCTAGTTAAGGGATTGTTAATTTTATTGATTTTTTCTAAAAAACAGCTTTTGGTTTTGTTTATTTTTTCCAGTGCTTTCTTATTTTCAATTTCATTTAAATCTGCTCTAATATTTATTATTTCCTTCTTTCTACTTCATTTGGGGTTAGTTTGTTGTTCTTTTTCTAATTCCTCCAAGGGTACAATTAAGTCTTTGATTTTAGCTCTTTCTTCTTTTTAATATAGGCATTTATGGCTATGAATTTTCCTCTCAGCACAGCTTTTGCAGCATCCCATAGGTTTTGAAACTTTTTGTTGCCATTTTCATTTGTTTCAAGGTAGTATCCCACTTATTTTGAAATTTCCTCCTTGATCCACTGTTTGTCTAAGAGTGTGTAGTTCAACTTCTATATCTTTGTGGCTAATCTGGATCTCTGACCCTTAATGTTTTCTAGCTTCATTTCATTGTAGTCAGAGAAATTACCTTGTATAATTTCACTCTTTCTTATTTCATTTAGAATTGTACTGTGGCCTTGCATGTAGTCTATCCTGGAGAATGATCCATGTGCACTCAAGAAAAATGCATATCCTACTGTATTTTGGTCTAATGTTCTGTACATCTCTATTAGGTTCATATCCTCTAATGTAGTATTCAAAGTCTTTGTTTCTTTATTGATTCTCTGTCCAGATGTTCTGTCTAATGGTGGTAATGGTGTATTGAAAACACCCACTATAATTGTAAAGGCAACTATTTCTCCGCTTAGTTTTCCAGTGTTTGCCTCATGTATTTTGAGGCACACTGGTTAGCTGCATAAATGTTTATGACTGTTCTTTTTTTCTTGATAGATTATCCTTTTTATTATTATATAGTATCCATCCTTGTCTCTTACAATAGTTTTGCATTTAAAATCTATTTTGTCTGACATTAGTTTAGCTACTCCCACCCATTTTTGGTTATAGTTTGCTTGTAAAAATTTTTTCCACCATTTACTTTCAGACTTTTTGCATCCCTGGGTTCAAGGTGGGTTTCTTGTAGACAACATATAGATGGGTCATATTTCCTTATCCATTCTGCCAATCTATTTCTCTTGCCTGGTGAGTTTAATCCATTAACATCCAATTTTATTACTGTCATGGAATTATTTACATTAGCCATATTTTCTTTTGGTTTATGTATGCAATATTTTGTTTTTATTCCTCTTCTTATCTTTTTAGTAGTTCTTACACTCTCCTCAAACTCTCTTTCTCCTGTTTTTTTCTTTTGACCTGCAGCTCTCCCTTCAGTATTTCTTGGAATGCCAGTTTCTTATTGACATACTCTCTTAATTTCAGTTTATCTGTGAATATTTTGTACTCTCCCTCATTTTTGAATGCCAGTTTTGCTAGTTAGAGAATTCTTGGCTAGAAGTTTTTTCTTTTAGCACCTTTTCTATGCCATACCAATGCCTTCTAGCCTCCATGGTTTCAGATGAGAAATCAGCACTTAATCTTATCGAGCATCCCTTTTATGTAATGGCTCTCTTTTCTCTTGCTGTTTTCAGTATTTTCTCTTTGTCTTGAGCATTGGACAATTTGACAAGTATATATCTTGAAGTACACCTGTTAGGATTTATATTGTTTGGGGTTCGCTGTACTTCCTGAACATTTATGTCCATGTCCTTCAATAGGGTTGGTAAGTTTTCAGCCATTATTTCCTGCAACACACCTTCTGTCCCCTTACCTTCTCTTTTCCCTCTGTGATGCCTATAATGCATATGTTTGTGCATTTCCTGTTGTCATTCAAATCTCTGCATCCCTGCTGGGATTTTTCTCACATTTTATTTATTTGTTCTACTATCTGTTTGATTTCAGCTGCACTGTCTTCCACACCACTGATTCTTTCCTCTGTGTGTTCAAATCTGTTGTTATGTGATTCCATTGTAGGTTTGATTTCTTGTGTTGTGCCATTCATTGCTTTCATATCAGCTCTCTTTGTAGGTATGTTTACAATTTTTTTCAGTGTGTTCTTCCAGTGTCTTCTTAATATCCTTAATATCTTCCTTTACTTCACTATGTTGATTCATGTTATTTGTTTGGACATCTTTGATTAGTTGTTCCGTGTTCTTCATCTCCTCCTGATTTTTAGTTGGTTTGCTTGATTGGGCCATGTTTTCCTCTTTCTTACCATGGGTTGTAATTTTTTGTTGGCGTCTAGGCATCAGTTTATCTTAATGGGTTTATTCAGTTGATTTGTTACTCTTTGAAATCTAGGGTTTTATTTTGTTGTTGTATTTCTGTGTGTGGTCAGTTTTCAGTTGGAGACTTAATTACTCTTATTCTGTTCCTTGCTTTTGTCTCTGTTACCTGAATAAAAAATTAGGGCCAGAGAAAAGGAAAGAAGTATGAGAGAGAAAGGATCATTGTAATGATAATAGCAAAAGGTAGAAGGGGAATGATGTAAGACCTAGGAAAATGAGTGATTAACTTGGGTAAGAAGTATAGAGGAATAAGAGTAAAAAGATGGATTACAAACAATGAAATGAGAAATTGAATAGAGAAAAATATATAGAATGAATTAAAAGCCCAGAATGGTGAGGAGAGAGAGGGAAAGAGAAAAGACAGATAAAAAAGAGTAAAAAAAGAAAGAAAATAGTGAAAAAAGGAGATAGAAATAAGAACAAGGAAAATTGAAGACCAAACTGAAAAATGTGGAATAAAAGAACAAGAGAAAGCAGAAGATAGAAAGATGAATGAAGGAAAAGAAATAGCATAGGTAAACAAAATTGGTAAATGAAAAAAAAGGGAAACAAAGGAAGGGGAAGCACATCAAAGAAGAAACAAGAGAAGAGCAACTAATTAACAACAAAAGTGTGGGGGAGAAAGAGGATAAAAAGGAAAGAAAAAAAATAACAAAGAAAGAAGAAAACAAATAAAAACCGTGGGAAAAAAAGCCGTCCCTCTTAGGCCCCTAAGAAGCTTCTCATGCTGCTGGTGTTCATGGATCAATTACCCTGCAGCCTCCTATCTGCAGGTTTTGAACTGGATTTTAGCAAGTAAGCTAAGTTAAATTGAAAAAAAGAACCCTTTTTAAGAAAAATTAGAGATCCAAGAAAAGCTAATACAAAAAGAAATTCTATGTTTCCTACCCTAAAGTATCAGCTGGATGTCCGATAACCCAGTGGAGCACTTCTCTAAGAAGAATCAGGAATCGAACCAGTGAACTCATATATTCAAGGTGGGAACTCCTCCATTGAGCTAAATTTTCTCCTTGGGTCACTTTGCCTTGGGCAGGTTAGAATCTTTGCACTTGGCCAGAGTCTTCTGATTAGGCGCCTGTCTGTCCCCACACCCTTTCTATTCTAACTGCTTTCTCTCCCAGGGCAGCTGGGCATGACAGCTTATGTGAGCAGAACCCCCTCCCCTCTCCTGGTCAGGTTGAGGTCCCTTCTGGAATACAAAGGGGACCTTGTTGACAGAACTTACTGCAAAGTAACCACTCCCAATGCTCTTTCAGACCCCTCCTCCTCCCAGGGTACCCTAAATATGCCCTTGAAAACTTATTGAGCCTTCCTACCACCTACCTCCCTTATGGGACTTGGAATTTTGATAGTTTTTAGTGCCAGACTTGTCAATTGTCTGTCACCATCCTTTCCCCAACCAAGTTCCTCTCTTACAGGGCAGCTGGGTGCATCACTCTCCCTGAGCAGATTCTCCTCTCCCCTCTTCCCAGGGCCACCTCATTGCTGGCTGGTATGTTCCCCAAAGTTCAAAGGGGTCCCAGGTAACCAACCCCACAGAAAGGAAACCCCTCTCCACCCTTCATCGGAACCCTCTTCCACCCAAAGATTGCTCCTTCCCACTCAGTTGCTGGTGGAAGTTAGGGGGTTTGCGGAGACTTTTTGCCTTGAGACAGGGCCTTAGCTGCCTGCCATTTCCAACCACAGGGATGAGAAACTCAAGTTTTTCCATTGGGCTCTTTATCTCTTTGTCCAGTTCTCTCCAGATCAATACCTTAAAGCCTCCTGCTCTGTGGGTTCCCAAAGCAGCTTACTCAAGTAGGATTTTGCCCCTTCTCAGCCATTTTTTTTTTGTGAGAGAGGTCAGGAGTACCACCTAAGCAAACATCATCTTGCCTTACTGTCCCTGTGCTTAACATCTTGATGAATTGCCACACTCTGTTTAAAAGAGGCTGCACCATTTGACATTCCCTCTAGCAGTTTATCCAGGTTTCAGATTTCTACATCCTGATTAAACACTTGTTATTATCAGTTTATTACAGCCATCCTAGTGGGTTTGAAGTAACATTACACCTCATTATGATTTGAATTTGCATTTCCCTGATTACTAATGATATTGAACATTTTTTCATTTGCTTATTGACCATTTATCTATGTTCCCAGGGGAAATATCTATTCAGATGGCTAGCCCATTTATAAATTGATTTGTCTTTTGATTGTTGAGTTGTAAGTGTTCTTTCTGTGTTCTAGAAACTAGGCACTTTTCAGATATGTTATTTGCCAATATTTTTCACAATTTGTGCTTGGCTTTTTCACTCTCTTGATGGAACTTTTGAAGAGGAACTGATTTTAAATTTGATGTAGTCAAATTTATCTATATTTTCTTTTATTGCATGTGTTTTTGTTGTTATATAAGAGAAATCATTGCCTAACCTAAGTTTATGAAAAATTACCTCAATATTTTTTCTAGGGCTTTTATAGTTTTAGCTCTTTGACTATTAATTTGCTAATTCTAATGATTTCATATCAGTACAGCATATAATATTTATCCTTTTGTGTCTGGTTTAATTTACTCAAAACAACATCTTCAAGCTTCATCCATGCTGTCACATGTATCCAAACTTCATTCCTTTTTAGAACTGAATAAATATTCCACTGTGTGTATATACCACATTTAGTTTACTCATTCATTAGTTGATGGGCACTCGGTTGCTTCCATCTTTTGACAATTGTGAATGTTAATTTGGTATTGGACAGAGGATGGAAATTAAATATACTGGTAACATAAATCATGTTTGACAGAATCCCTTTTTGTTTCTTCATCTTTACTTCTAAGGGAGAAATGCAGTCAGGTGTGACTGCTTTTAATACATAATCAATTTAATTTGAAGCTTAATTGCCTATAGGTCAGCTTCTCATTGAGATGGAAAGCCAGAATTGGTGCAAGGATGCCTATGAAAGGAGCCTAGTGTCTTTTTTTTAAACACCATAAGCATTTGTGGTATTACCAGGGGGGATTTAGAAACTTAATTCATATAATTATTTTCCATTATCTTTAGATCCATATTCAATAGGCTGCATCATTTCAATAGTTTTACCTAATTTATTAAGTCTAGCAGTGTCAACATATATGATATATATTTATAATAAACTTTATTTTTACAGACATTTTATTACAGAAAAGTTACATCAAAAGTAAAGGGAATTTCCATATAATCCATTCCCTCCCCCTCCCACATTTTCCCCTATTAATAGCATCTTACATTAGTGTGGTACATTTGTTACAGTGATGAACACTATTGAAGCATAACTACTACTCAAGATCTCTAGTTTGCATTATGGTTTACACTTTTAATTGTACAGTTTTATAGGTTTTGACAAAATGTATAATGGTCTGTATTCACCATTGTAATACCATGCAGAGCTATTCTAAAACCCCCTGATGTTCCACCTATTATTTCCTCCCCCCTCCCCTCAGAAATTCTAGTAACCACTATCTTTATATTAATGTTACATGTTCTTCTGTTACAACAACAACAATGTCTCCTTTGGCCCGTGTTTGCATTTTCCCTTATGTTTGTTCATTCCTCAATCTTGAGTATTTTGGGATGATGATGCTCTACTTCAGATTGAGAGGGGGCAGATGGAAGGTACTGGTTTGCCTGCAGTTGTAGATAGTCATATATGATATATTGAAGAGATCTTAAACAAGAGATAGATAGCAAAGAAGAAGCTTCCAAATAAAACCTGCAATTGAAATTTCAGAATGCTTAATTTTTATTCTTATGCATGAGAAATTATATGCCCAAATTATCAGTACCATCTCTTTCTATTAGAGTTTGCCACTAACAACAACAAAAGTCACCATTATGGTAGCACAAGTCATTGTTTTGTATCTGGAGGCTTTTCTTCCTATGAGAACTTTGAAAAGATTAAGAGTCTGATGCTTTTTGACTAACAAGGAAACTGTCTCTATAAATATAACCTAATGCCCCCTCCACACTGTATGTGAGTAGTTTCTGTGTAGATTCATTTCTCAGGAACACATGCCTTTATTTATATGATGAGTTGATCTCAAGGCAAGTTCGTTGATGTAATGCTTAAAATAGCAAATTTACTTTATAGCAAATTTCTAATATATTATACAACTAAAGTGAGTAAATACAAGTTCCTATTACAAACGTATTTCTCTACTTTTCTTTTTGTGACAGACAGTACTGATGCTCCAACTACTGCCCTATGTCAGAATCCTCTTTTCATGGTATGGGTTAAAAATATAAGTACTCATTTTTCCTCCTTTCTTTGTAGCTAATATTGGCTACCTGACATAATTCTGATTGAATCAACTTTAAAGGAAGTCATTTATTGGCTTCTGGAGAAAATTTACTTCCTTACACACAGGGAAAGACATGTAAGGGGAATTCTTTCTTCTTCTCTTGATCCTTTGTATATAGTTGTATGAAGATATGATTCTTGGAGGTATGGCTGTCATTTATGACCATGAGGTGACAACCCTGAGGACTGAGGCCAACAGAATTAGGACAGTGGAGTGGAAGAGACTGGTTCATTGATGAGAGTACTGAGATGTTGAACCAACACTATGACACTCTACCTCTGGATTTATTGAAAGGTAAGAAAAATAAAGTCCTCTTTAAATGGGATTTTAATTCAGTTTTTGATAATTTGAAGCTAGAAACCTTCAAAGTGATAGCATTGGTCAGGATGCATTCCTGACACACTAAAAAATCATTAATTTAACAGATAAATATTGTGGGAAAATTTTTGCTTCTTTTTGATGAACATTGATGAGAAGAATTGTAATTTATGATGATAAGAAGGATGATTTGTACACATTTAAATTTAAATTTTAAATATAATCTATTTCACCTTGCTGATGTTTGCTGGTCATTTAACCCATATTTTCTATGAATGAGAAAAATTCTCCAACATTCTCTTCTTATATTTGCTGAAGGAGTTCATACTTTGCATAATATTTAATGTTTTCACAATATTTAAATGAATCAAAATATTTCTTTTATGGCTTCACATCAAACACAACTCTGACTTAATTTCTCCTTTAAGTTTAACTGAAGCAGAATGACAGATTTGGGTGGAATTATACTTTTATTATAAGCTTTCTGTGCCAGTGGTTAAGGGAGAAACACTGACAGATCTTGAGCTAGGTAAAGGCAGAGCTGTGTTTTGAAAGATTATTCTAGCAGCAGTTTAGTTGGCTGAATAAGGACGTGTATGTGAGAAATTCTACAATAAAGGTTAGAAGTCACTACAGTTCAGTAATACAGGTCAAGTAAAACCTAAAAAGTTCCTGAACCAGGTGGTGGCTGTGGGAGCATGTGAGGAATGTGAAAAATATTCTGAGGGTTTTCAGCCAAAGAATAACTTAACTTCCACAAATATTTATTGAATGTCTATTATGTACTCGGTACTGACCTTAGCACCAGGGGCAAAGTAGCAAACAAGAAAGAAGTGGTTTCTGTATTACAGAGCTTATAGATGAGGAGAGCAGAGAAATTAAAAGGTGAAGACTAATGTCTGAGGAGCATTATGATGGAGAATCTATTGGAAGTTTTGAGAACATAAAATGAAAGCTCACATTTATAGACAATTTACCATTTGTCTGGTACTACTGTTCTAAGCATCTGACTTATATTTGCTCAATTAACAGTCACAAAAGGCCAATGAAAGAGATGCTCTTATTCCCATCTCTATCTGACAAAGTCTGTAAGGCAGAGAGTGTTTTAGTAACTTGCCCAATTAGAGTCAGAATTAATGGATGTAGGGATTAAACACATGCTCTTACTCCAGAGACTAAATTTTTAACTGGTAATTTGAAAAGAATTTGATGACCTCAGTTACTGAAATGTTTCATTTAAGAACTTATAAGGATATTCCCAGTAGGTGTTTAGAAATAAAGACATTAGAAGGATGGCAAGCATTATAAATTGTTTGGAGCTATCCCTGAAAAGACAGTGCTAAAGTCGGTTACTAAAGTCCTTGAGAAATTTCTGATAAATTAATACAGAAACCTGTTGCCCAAAACCATGCAGAAACTCTCCTTAGAAATGAGAAGGAAGAAGAGAACAATGCAATAGACAGATTTCCCTTGAGAGGTGAAAATGGTAGGGATATGAGAGGTCCATTTTAGGTCTGCATTGAGGTATGTACAATCCCTAGAGTAAAGTGAAAATTTGAGTAAAATATTGCATCTGTAAGGAAGTAAAGACATATCATGGTCTAGGGTGTAATCACAATGATATAATTACCCTGTTATATACAGAATCTGTTCTCCAGTGACCGAGCAAGTTTCCAACCTATTCATAAACAATTGCATGGTCTTATTAAACCAACATTAAATTCATCTGCCTATTTACTAAAGAATATTCATTTTTTTCTCTGCTGCTACAGGGTGCTTTAAATGAAAATCAGAAATTACATGTATTTCAGAAAAATTTCCAGAGCATGTTGGAAATTAAGTCTGGTCTTCATCCTCTGTTAGAGTCAAAACAACCAAAATCCTTTGTCTTTCTGTGTTCACAGGAGTAAGTAAATGGGAACAGGAAGCTCAGAATTCTGGCCTAAAAATGGTGAGTTCCTGATTTTCTTTATAGCACACCCTCCTTATTTTGAGAAGGATGTCCAGGTATTAAGACATGCTGCTCCCTCCCCCACTTTATACAATATTGTTGCTCAAGTGAAAAAGGTAGAAAAATCTGCTTGAGGCAACCTTATGTTAGAAGACATAGGGCTTCTCTGGGGTCCCCTATCTCAGTATGTATGATCTGTCTTCATGGAGCAAACTCTCACTCTTATAGGTTTATGGCTTTTATTCTAGAACTTGGGGAAGCTCCAGACCTCTCCTGGATGTTGAGTCTTAGTTTGGATCCTGAGACGTTATTCATGATTTACACCAGGGCAGGGTCTAACCTGCATCAGAGGACAGATCCTGGTTGCTATCGTCTGTGCCTCAGGTATACAGGTAATGGTAGGGCTCAGGTGAATGAAGAGATGATGAGATGAAAGAGAAGGATTCTTTTCTGGTCCTACTTCTTCCATCTTCCTTGTTTTTTTCCATCAGTCATGTTTCTCCTGGCAGAAGTGGCCTTAATCTGTAGGCTAATGTGGGGGTGCTCGTGCTATATTTGGCTTCACACTGTAATCAGAAGAGGGAATTGTCACTCAGTATCATGACAAGGTAAAGGCAGATTCTATTGTCCAGGTTGTGCTAGTCTCATAGAGTTCCAATTTATACACCATCCTTGTGGGAAGATATATTGTGAGAGGATCTGGGATGCATTCTGTTGTAACCCTTTTTTTTCTTATCTCACAGATCCCCCAAGAGAGAATTTCACCTGGAAATGGATCCTTTGTGACTGAATTCATACTAGTGGGATTAACAGGACATCCAGATCTCCAAATCCCCCTTTTCTTCCTATTTCTTACAATGTATATGTTCATGATGCTGGGAAACTTGGGCTTGATAATTCTAATTGGACTGAGTTCCACTTGCACAGCCCCATGTACTTTTTCCTCTTTAACTTATCTTTCATTGACCTCTGTTATTTTTCTGTTTACACACCCAAGATGCTGATCAACTTCATATCAAAAAAGAATATTATTTCCTACCAGGGGTTCATGACCCAGCTCTTCTTTTTCTGCTTTTTTATCATTTCAGAGTACTATGTGCTGACATCAATGGCCTATGATCATTATGTGGTCATCTGTAATCCACTCTTGTATCACATTGCCATGTCCCCTAAAGTGTGCTCCAACCTTATTTTTGGTTCATATTTGATGGCATTTTCTGTTGCTATGGCCCACACAGGATGTATGCTGAGACTGACCTTCTGTGATGCCAACACCATCAACCATTATTTCTGTGACATCCTCCCGTTGCTCCAGCTCTCCTACACAAACACTTATATCAATGAGCTGCTATTGTTCATTTTAGAAAGCATCAATATCTTTGTGCCCAGTATCACCATCTTTATCTCTTATGGCTTCATTCTCTGCAGCCTCCTCCATATCAATTCTGCTGAGGGAAGGTCCAAACCTTTCAGCACCTGCAGTTCCCATATAATAGCTGTTTCTCTATTCTTTGGATCATGTTCATTTATGTATCTCCAAACGTCTTCTGCCCAGTTATGAATGAGGGGGAAATCTCTTCTGTCTTTTACACCATTGTGGTTCCCATGATGAACCCTTTAATCTACAGTTTGAGGAATAAAGATGTTAAACTTGCCCCGAGAAAAATCCTGTGTAGGAAAAATTTCCAATCATAAATAGGATCTCCTCTGAAGGTCATTTCAGGTTGAGAAGGATCAATATGTTTATTACAATATATTTGGTGGCAGCTCTTTTATCCTAATTCTTCATTACCATGAAGAAGTAATTTGAGCCTTCTCTCAATAAATTATTTCTAGTATTGTTAAGTTATGTCTTGTTTTTTTCTTCACCATTTGCCCAATTTTTTCTCCTTCTACCTCTTTTCCTGTTTGAAACTATCTTTAAAGAAGGAGTTTATTACATATGTTTTTTCACTGCATGTTGGAACATTTTTCCCCCTAAAACATGATGAATGATTCCCCATTGTTTGAATAAAATAACACTAGGGTGACATTTTGTCTTTAAAAGGTGACAACCCTTGCCTGAAAGTTGTAATGTGCCATTGGAAGTATGAATCAAGCAATATGCCTCCACGTCTATATTTCCATCCTCACTAAGCAGGAGGATGCCAAATACCAGTATTTCACAGAAATAGTAGATGCCATATAAACTATCAACAATGCTCTGTTTGTAGATGGAACACTATGAACTAACCTTCTTTTGAAAAATTATTTATTTACCCTTATGTATGTACATAATAGATGCTTAATCTTTGTTTATTACTTGGATAGTAAAGTGAAACCCAGGGGGGTTAATGATTTTTTAATGTTACACAGCTTCTCAGTGAAAATCCTATTTAAACTCTAGGGTCATAAATTCATCTGTTGCTTTTTCTCATATCCTTTTTTCTAATTTTATTATATTATTTTTATTTAAGTAGTTATAAAATATGAAAATTATTTTCTATTTTGAATGTTGGCTATGATTTGTTCGGTAAGATACATGAATTTCTTTAAGGAGTTTGACTAATTTTGTTCATGAAAGTAGTGTGATGTTTACTTTTATGGGGATGAGGAGATTTATAGGGTTATTACAGTTTAGAGATTATCTGCTCAAATGGAAACTTTTTTTTCAAAGTAATAGTAAAAGAATTTAGAATGTTTCCTGTTGCTTGTGCTTCAGAGAATATGGGGATGGGAGAAAACTTCAACCAGCAACACAAAATTAGGCCAGGACCCAAAGAGACAGATGGCAAGTACTAAGAGGTCCTTGAGTGGGACTGGTCAATGAGGGGTTACAAACTACGTTTTAACCTGAATTTGCATCTTCTGCTATAGTGTGCTATCATTATCCTCCACTGTTTATCAAGCTTTGATAAAACTTGTAGCACACAATGAATATACATCATACATTTTGTTCTACTAAACGAAGAAAAGCTCTGATCACATGTATGGAAATCAGGTAGAAAGGGTAGCAATTACAGGAAATAAAATATTAAGTACTAAACAAAGCTCCACTTAGAATTTACAATGTAAAATTATGGGAAATTGAAATCCCTTAACACTCCTGCCCTCTTCCTTACAGGAGCCCCTATAAATATTATGGAGTTAACAGGATTTCTCTGGGTAGGATGATGGTTTTGATTATTTAATGTTAAGGAAATTATTTATATTGAAATTTGCTTTGTTGTGTTATCAGAGTTGGGTTTCAAGTTCCCAGGGGGGGAAGCAGTTGTGTCTTAAGTGATTGGGCTCCCATCTTCCATAGAGGGGGTCCAAGGTTCAATTCCCAGGGCCTCCTGGTGAAAGACAAGCTGGCCCACATGGTGAGCTGACCCACAAGGAGTACTGGTGTGTGTGGAAGTGCAGGCCCGTGCAGAGAGCTGGCACAGCAACATAACACAGCAAAAAAAAAGACACAGAAGAGAGACACTAAGAGACTCCACAGACCAGGGAACTGAGGGGATGCAAGAGATTGAGCAGCCTTTCTCCACTCTGGAAAGTCCCAGTATCTGGCAGCCTAAAAAGAAGAGAACAGACACAGAAGAACACACAGTAGAAAGCGAGTGCAAAACAACCAGGGAAGGGGGAGAAATAAAGAAATAAATACATCCTTAAAAAATAAAAAAAAAAAATGTTCCCAGAGGTGAGTTTCCCACTTGGTTTTATTTGCATCAAAGCTGAGTGTTAGGCACCATCTGATGCTTAACCACGTTTATTTAAGCAGCACTCTTATGACAGTAACCCGGGAGCATGTTGGTATTATGGGTACTTTATAGTCATGGGTTATGCACATGATTGAGTTGGAGGGACTCTGGAGACAACATTCAGAATTTGGGGGGGCCTCTTCCCTCTCTTATACCTGTATTTAGACTACATGTATTTAGAGATATAAAGTCCCTCTCAGTTAGTCAGCTATAGGTCCTGGAGACTAAAAAGTGTCTGTGATGCCAACATGTTTTATAGTTATTTCTATGAGAGTGCTGTTTAAATTAACCTGTTTAAATACAACACAGTATCTAAGACTCATCTGTGATGTACATCGAGTCAAGGGGACAACATTTTTCTTGTGGACTCTGTTACCCAAAGCCCCAAACCCAACAAAGTGTTGGGCCTCTTTGGCCAAGGTGGAAACCCTGAGAGTGAGGAGTTTGAGGCAGAATGGCTGTGGGGTCTCTTTACTTTTTTTTTTTTTTCCATTTTATTTGTAGCTCAGAAATTTGATGGAGGTGAAGATCACCAGTACTTTGTGAGGGGTGATTTCACATCTCTGCTGGGTCAGGAGGTCAGTGGTCAAAGAAGCAGGTGGCTGGGAGGGGAAGAGAGAGTCCAGTGGATTACCAACAGTTGCAGCTAGGGCAGAATGTGAGTCTGGAGGAGGAGGGGAGACCAGCAGATGCTGCCATTGTGCCCTGCCATGTGCCTCATCACCTCCAGCTGCATCTC
>JAKSZT010013613.1:0-19932 GCA_026826555.1 Tolypeutes matacus | reverse complement strand
GACAAATGGAATGGAATTGAGAGTTCTGATATACATTGCATATATAGTCAACTGATATTCAACAAGACAATCAAGGACATTCAACTAGGACTGAATGGCCTCCTCAGAAAAATGGTGCTGTTAAAACAGGATATCCATACCCGGAAGAATGAGAGAGAATTACCATCTCATGCCCTGTACAAAAATTAACTCAAGATATTTCAAAACCTAAATCTAAGTGCCCAGATCATAAAACTCCTAGAAGATAATGTAGGTAAGCTTCTACAAGGTATTCCAAGATACAAGGAAATGATTTTATAAACTTTATACACAAAGCACAAACAAAAAAAAAAAAAGAAAAAAAATAGATAAATGAGATCTACTCAAAATTTAAAAAAAAAATTGTGCTTCAAAAGTGTTTGTCAAGAAGGTGAAAAGGCAGCCTAATTAACATGAGAAAATATATGGGAATCACTTATCTGATAAGGTCTTAATATCTGGCATATATAAAGAAATCCTATATCTTGAAAATAAAAAGACAAACAACCCATTTAAAGAATGGGCAAGAGACAAATAAACTCCAAAAGCGGAAGTAGAAATGCTGAAAAGCACATGAAAAGATGCTGAACATCACTAGCAATTAGGGAAATGCAAATCAAAACTACAATGATATATTACTTTACACTTATTAGACTTGCTGCTACTAAAAAAATAGAGAACTCAAAAGAAAGGATGTGCAGGAATGGGAACCCTCATCCATTGCTGGTGGAAATGTAGAATGGTACAGCCAATGTGAGGGACAGGTTGACAGATTCTCAAGAATCTAACTACAGAATTGTTGTATGATCCATCAATCCCGCTGCTGGGCATATATACTGATGAATTGAAAGCAGGCACACAAACAGATATATGCACACCAGTGTTCATAGTAACATTATTCACTATTGTCAAATTTGGAAGCATTATAAGTGTCCATCTACAGATGAATGGATAAGCAAAATGTGGTATATATAAAATGGAATATTACTCAGCTGTAGGAAGGAATAACGTATTGACACACACAACAATATGGATGATCTTGATGACCTTATTAAGTATGCCAGTCACTAGAGACAAATATTGCATGACCTCACTACATGACCTAAGCCTGTTGAGCAGTCTCATAGATGTGGGATCTGGAAAATAGGTTATCAGGTGACAGAAAGGGAGTAGAGTGGGTGAGGTATGCTAAATATAGGCAAAACCCATGATTACATGGAAGATATGGTTTGGCAGTGGAGGACGATGATGGTGATGCAATGATATGAGTGGGGTCAATGATGCTGGAAGGATCAATGAGGACAGGAGGAAGAAACATTTGAACTCTGGGGATTTGTATGTCTGTGGTTGAAACTGCAATGGAGGGAATTCTTTTTTCACAAATATGGCATGGCAGGATCAGGAGTGTATGGCACTGGTAGTGGTGGAATATGTGGGAAAGGGTGCAACAGGGTCATACTTCCATGGAATTTGAATGCATTCATCTTGGAATACGGTGTTATCTGAATGGGTGGAGACCCACACAATAAACAAGAAAATTCTAAACGCCCATTCCAGGGAGTCCGCTACATTCTCAAATAGAGGGGCAAGAACATCTCCCGGACATAGGCAGAGCTCAATAAAAAAAAACAAACCAGTATGTCAAGCGCTGAATATTAATGTATGAAAATATGAACCTTATTCTTCAAAAAGTGAAACTTAGTGGTTGCCATGCTTTCTGAGGGGAAGGTGAGGGAGGAATGGATGGAACATGGCACATCTTTGGGGCATTGGAATAGTTCTGCATGATCTTGCAATGATGGATACAGGCCATTATACATTGTGCCAGAACCTATAAAAATATACAGTGCAAAAGGCAAGCCATAATGTAAACTAGTAACCATGGTTAATAGCAATGTTTCAACATTTGTTCATCAATTGTAAAAAATGTACCATACTCATCTAGGATGTTATTGTTAAGGAAGGATATGTGGAGAAGGGAGTAGACTGTATAGGAATCCTCTATATTTTCAATGTGACTTTTGTGTAACCTAAAGCTTCTTGGAAAATAAAGTGAAAAACATAACACACTTGGGGGAACTTACAGAAGAAATTGTCAATATATATAAAAGAAAAGATCTTGCCGTGATGAAAGGCATAATACAATTTTTAAAATTTTTTGATGTTTAATTTTTTATTTTATTACTGTTATTTTTTTTGGCTTTGTTTTTGTGGAGATTTTGTGTTGCAGCTTTCGTTGGGAAGGATCGCTGGTCTGGGCTGTCAGTGGTGGGAGGATGTATGTGTGGGGGTGCACCTGGTGCATGCCTCTATGGAGTGTGATTGTGTTCATGGGGTGTTTTCTCTGGCCGTGAATGTGCAGTGTTGTGGAAACACAAAGAATAACCAATAGAATATTGAATTCCTATCCTTGTGAATCCTGTTTCATTCTCTCATAGAGTGTCAAGAGTCTCTGGAGTACATGGGCAGTGTTTAGCAAAAGAGGGTGGACTAATGCATCAGACTCTTGATATTCATGCTTGTACTTATGAAACTTGTTCTTATGAAATTGAAACTTGGCATAGTAATATATATTGTCTAATAGTTACCTCCTTGTTACTCAAATGTGGCCTCTCTCTAAGCCAATCTCAGCATATAAACTCACTGACTTCCTCTGACGTGGGACATGAATCCTGGAGATGAGCTTCCCTGGCATTAAGGGATTAATATGAAGCACCAACTAATGATGCATTTGGATAAAGACTTAGATCAAAAAGGGGAAATACTGAATGTAAATTAGTTTTTATTGCTAATTGATTTCAAAGTGAGTCGAGAGGTCATTCCAGAGGTTATGCTTATGCATGTTTAGGAGAATCTTAATGTCTGCCACAGTAAAATGTGTCTCATGACGGGGTGCTACTGGGAGCTCTAAACAGATCTAGATACTATAGACAGGGCAGAAACCCCAGGAAATTGGTTCCCTATCAGTGGGCCTTACTTCAAAATATATGATAACTCATCTCCCCCAATGTATCAGAGCTAGATTCATTTATAATTTTCGTACATATGGTTCTTCTGATCCCTTTATTTGAATCTATAATTAGCACCATATCCATTAAATATATGCCTCAGAGACTTAATCTTCCATCTGTTTATATGACAGGTAAGCCCTGAATCTCAGCAGAGTTGCAGCCAACATATACTCTCCGGTTCATCAGACTCACCCAGGGAAATTAACACAAGGATGATGATGGACAAATCCCACCACAAGAAGCAGTTTATCTGCAACTGCAAGCAAGATAGTTCCATTCATCTGCCACATGTGAACTAAGCTCCCTTTCAACCAGAAACAGAGTGGGCATCACCATCCCCAAATCCTCAAGCTTGAGGAATGAACAAATATAAGGGTAGAATGCAACTATGGACTAAAGTAGACTTATTATTATTCTAGTAATGGAAGAACTTGTAACATTGGTATAAAAACAGTGGTCACCAGAGGTTCTGAGGGGAGAGAGAGGGAAGAATAAGTGTAAAATGGAGCATTTTTGAGACATTGGAATCATTCTGCAAGATACTGCAATGACAGATACAAGCTATTATACAGCTTGTCAAAACCCATAAAATTGTGTGTTGCAAAGTGTAAATCATAATGTAAACTATAGACCATGCTTAGTAACAATGCTTCAATATTTGTTCATTAATTTTAACAAATATACAACACTAATGAAGATGTTAATGGGGAATGTGTGGGGGTAAAGGGGGTATATGTGAATCCCCTATATTTTGATGTTACATTTATGTAATCTAAAGCTTCTTTAAAAATAAAATAAAATAGACAAAATATTGAATAGAAATTTTTTCAAAGAAGATGTACAAATGGCCAATGATTACATGAAAAGATGCTCAATCTTATTAGTCATCAGACCATGCAAATGACAACCACAATGAGACAATACTGCACATTCACTAGGATAGTCTAATTTAAAGAAAAAAAATCATAAATGTTGTTGATGAAGCAGACAAACAGGAACCCTTATACATTGTTGGTGGTACTGTAAAATGATACAGCCACTGTGGTTATCTGTTTGGTAATTACTTAGATAATTAAAACAGATTTAACCCAAGACCGAGCTCTGGTGGTTTAGAACTTACTCCAAGAGTAAGAACATAGCAGAGAAGAATAAAATAATAAATATATGCCAAAAGTCAAATGATATAATATGGAAGTGCTCAATCAACAGCTGGAAAAGTTAGAATAACAAGAAAAGAGAAAATATCATATAATAATAAAGAATAAACATTGATAACCTGTAGCAGTTTGATATTGTTTATGAAATCCAAAAATAGATATTGGATTATGTTTGTAAACTGGTTTGTTCCTTTGGGTGTATTAGATTGTATTAAATTCAGAGGTTAAACTTTTACTTGATGAAATAATGATTAAGGCATTGATTGAACCACATCAGTAGGATGTTGATTCCCTATCCCCTTGGTGGGCGTGGACTCATAGAGGAAACAACATGACAGAGGAATTAGTAGAAGTTTTTGGTGCTGGAGCCGCAGGAAGTAGAACCCCAGGACAACACAGAGGAATAGAGATGGCTCCAAAGACACTGCAGAGGCCCTGGGAAGTGAGATTGCCTGATAGTTTACAGCTGATCTTGTGAAGAGACTAGAGAAGCTGAGCCTGAAGAGACACAAACCCTGGGAAAGAGACAAGACTTTTCCCAGCCTACTGCTGATATTGGAAAAAGCTGGGAACATGGAGACGTAAGAGGAAGAGGAAGCCTGAACCCTTGCAGACATTGGCAGCCATCTTGCTCCAACACATGGCAACAGACATGGGTGAGGGAAGTAACTCACACTTTAGGGCCTGGTAACTGTAAGCTTCTACCCCCAAACAAATATACTTTATAAATGCCAACAGATTTCTGATACTTTGCATCAGCACCCCTTTGGCTAATACATAATCTTAAACTTATATAAAATAATGGAATAAAACAATATATTAGGAGAAGAAGCAACTTTACCTTATACAAGAATTCCAACTTTTAAATGTAGAAGTAAGAAGGAGATGGAACATCACAGTAATAATTGCTTTATGTGATATTTATAGAAACATGAACAATTCATGTGTTAAAATGTAGGAAAGAAGATATTTTACCAATCTCATAATATTGCCTTTGAGATAGTTTTAACATGTTTGCTAACCCTTGATTCTTCTTTCTACAGGAACTCGGGATTCATTCTCTTCTACCTGTGTGAGCCAGACTTATGGGATATTTCTTCAAATAGACTGTGGAAAGATAGGAAAAATAATCATAACTTTACAGTAGAGAAACCTAGGAAACATCAGACACCCACTTGAAAAAAATAATCAGCATTAGCATAAGTATTACATCAAGATTTAAATATTTTATACTTTGATATGAGATGATGAGAAAACTTCCCATCTATGGAATTCTTCCCCAAATTTCATATACTGATGATAACAATAAGAGACATTAGAAAACCCCAAAGTGAGAAACATCCTAAAAAGTAATTGACTGGGGAGGGGGGGGAGTCCAGATGGCAGCAGAGTAAAGAGCTCCTAGAGTCAACTCATCCTTAACGGCAATTAGTAATCACCCAGAGCTATCTCAAGCACCTATTTGGGGGTTCCAGGAGAACAGAAGAGTATCCTGCAAGACCCTTAAAAGTATGCAAGGAGGAGACTGCCCATCTGCAAAGATTTGTGAGTACAGCCCTCCATGCTGTAGAGGCTGGTATCTGCATTGCAAGCCACCATGGGAGCTATTCTGTGCCTGGAGTTGGAAACTACATTTTCCAAAAATGGGGGAGGAAGACACAGTGTGGCACTGACTTTAACTACTGATGAGTAAATTTGGCTGGTTATAGTATATAATTCTAAGAACAGCTAAAGTTTAGACCTGTCTAAGTCAGAAAGAGGCTGGTAGCCACCATTTTAACTCTGCCCCTGGCATGAGGGGAAGTGAGGCTGTTTGAAAATCACAGTTCTGGTACGACTGGATTCTTTCCACTCAGATCATATTGCAGCTCTAGCCTAAACCTCAGCAGCACCTCAATCAGGGAGGAAGCTGGGGGGACCTGAACCACTTCTCTGGGAAACTACAAGTCATGCCACAAATGTTGGTGCCCAACCTACTCTAGCAGAGCAAGCCATCTCTGGAGCTATTCCATGGCTGGAGTTAGAAGCTCTGTTTCCCATAAACAGGGGAGGAAGAGATGGTTGTCCACCAACTTCAGTTACTGATTAGTGGATTTGGCTGGATAAAGTATAATCCTAGGAACAGCTAGGGTTTGAACCTGTCCAAGTGGGAAAGAGGCCAGTAGTCAACATTTGTCTCTGCCCTTGATATGGGGGAAGCTGGGCTTGACTGAAAATCACAGTTAAGTTAGGGACTGGTTTCTTATGACCAAAGTCAGACAGCAACCCTAGCATAGAATCTAGCCACAACTCCGGCAAGGAGAAAGCTGATGGGACCTGCACCAGGCTCTCCAGGCAACTGCAGGTGCTTTTGTCCAACACAGATCAAATAGTTGGACATCTGGGTCTGCATTCCCACATCCCAATAGGATAGAAGAGAACCTGGGTTTCCTCAGCCTCTCTGGTCAATTGCAGGCATTTTCAGCCCACACGAACTGGTGAGTGCCTTTGAGTCTGTCTCCATCCCTGCCCCCCCCCCCCGGGATAGGAGGGCAATTGCAGGTGCTTTTGGCATGCACAAACTCAACCATTGGCCACCTGTGACTCCACCCCCACTGCCAATAGGACAAGAGAGAGACTGTGTTTGCCCAGCCTCTCTGGGTAACTGCAGATGCTTTTGGCCTACACAGCCTGAACTGATGGGTACTTGTGGATCCACCCCTGCCCCAATAGGAAAGGAGCAGACTGGTGTTTCCAAGCCTTTCCAGGCAATGACAAGCACTTTCAACCTACACAGACTGGCCTGTTGAATGCCTGTGGATACACCCTCATTACCCAGTAGGTTGCGGGGGCGGGGGGGCTTGTGTCTCCTCAGCCTCTCCAGGCAGCAAGAGACACTTTTGGCCTGAAAGGACTGGACTGATGGATATCTATAGATACATCCCAAGCCCCAATAACATAAGAGGGGTCTGGTTTCTCCACAGCTTCTCCAAGAAATGGAAGGTACTTTCAGCCAACAGTTCAGGGACTGAACTGTTGGTTGCCTGTAGAACCAAACCCATGTCTAATAAGATAGAAGGGGACTGGTGTTTCCTCAGCCTCTTAGGGTAATGGCAGGTACTCTTGGCCTAAATGAACTGAACTTTTAGGTGCCCATGGAACCACCCCTTTCACCCAATAGGATATGAGGAAGCTGGTGTTTTCTTAGCCTCTCCAGGCAATAGTGGGTACTTTTGGTTTACGGGGACTGAACTGTTGGGTGTCAGTGGTTCCATTCCTACCCAGTAAAGGGCAGAAAGGACAGTACTTTCTGAGCTTCTCAGGGCAACTGCATATACCTTTGTGCCATACAGATTAGATTGTTGGGCACTCCAATGAGTTGGGGGATGGTGCTACATCAGTTTACCTGGGCAACTGTGGTCATTTTGGACCCACACAGCATAGATTGCTGCCCACAACTGCACAACAATCTCTGCCCCAGGTAGGGGAAGAAGGGATGTGAAGCCTCATCAGTCCATCTGGGTAACTATAGACAGTCTTGACCTGCAAAACTTGGATTATCACACATAGCTGCATTTCTGTCCCTGGCAGAGGAGAAAGGTGGGAGAAGATTCATCAATTCCTGGGGCACTGTGAACAGCTTCAGCCTCTATAGATTATAGCACCAACTACATCCTAAGCTCCTACTACACAACCAGCAAGAGTGAAAAGTCAAGAAACTAAACTAATCTAAACTAAAGGAGAAACTGCACCCTGAATAAATACAATTAGTAAGCCAGATGCAAAGACACCAACAAAAAATTACAATCCATAACCAGAAACATGAAGTTATGGCCCATTTAAAGGAACAAAATAAGCCTGCAGATGACATCAAACAACTAATCATAGATGTCAAAGCAAATCTCCTCAATAAATTCAATGATATGGCTAAAGAGATTAAAGGTATTAAGAAGACACTGGGTGAGCAACAAGAAGAACTTGAAAGCATACAGAGAAAAATAGAAATCTTATTGGAATGGAAGGTGCAATAAATGAAATTAAAAATACACTGGAGATACATAACAGCAGATTTGAAGAGGCAGAAGAAAGGATCGGTGAACTTGAACAAATTGCCTCTGAAAATGAGCATACAAAAGAATAGATGAAGAAAAGAAAGGAAAAAATTGAACAGGGTTTCAGGGAAATAATGACAGCAAGAGATGTGAAAACCTATGTGTCATGGGTGTCCCAGAAGGAGAAAAGCAAGGAAAAGGGGCAGAAAGAATATTTGAAGAAATAATGGCAGAAAAGTTCCCAACTCTATTGAAGGACATAGATATCTGTGTCCAAAAAACACATCATACTCCCACCCTAATAAATCTGAATAGGACAGCTCTGAAACACTTACTAATCAGAATGTCAAATGCCAAAGATAAGGAGAGAATTCTGAGAGAAGCAAGAGAAAATAAATAAAGGACACTCAATAAGATTAAATGCGAAATTCTCATCAGAAACCATGGAAGCAAGAAGGCAGTGGTCTGATATATTTAAGATGCTGCAAGAGAAAAACTGCCAACCAAGAATCTTATATCCACCAAGATTATCTTTTAAAAAATAAAGATGAGTTTAGAATAGTCACAGATAAACAGAAACTGAGAGAGTTTATAACAAAAAAAAAACCCAGCATTGCAGAAAATACTAAAGGGAGTATTACAACCTGAAAAGTAAAGACAGGAGAGAGAGTTTTGGAATAGTCTAGAAATGATGATTGTATCAGAAACAGTAATTAAAAGTGTCAAAAAAGTGGTGAAAATAAAATGACACATAAAACCCAAAGGTCAAAATAGGTGAAATAAGAATTGCCTTTAAAATCATAACATTGAATGTTAATGCATTAAACTACCCAATCAAAAGACACAGACTGGTAGAATGGATAAGAAAACATGAGACATCTGTAGGTTGTCTGCAAGAGACTCACCTTAGACCCAAGGATACCAATAGATTGAAACTGAAAGATTGGAAAAATATATTTCACGCATGCATTAAACAAACAAACAAACAAACAAAAAAGTTGGGGTAGCTATACCTATATCAGAAGAAATAGATCTTAAAAGCAAAGCTGTTAATAGACACAAGGAAGGACATTACATATTAATAAAAGGGATGATTCACCAGGAAGAAATAACAATCATAAATGTATATACACCTATCCAGGATGCCCCAAGTTACATTAGGCAAACACTGGAAAACTGAAAGGAGAAATAGACATCTCTACAATTAACGGTTGGAGACTTCAATAAACCACTCTCAGCACTGGATAGAGCATCTGGGCATAGGATCAATAAAGAAACAGAAGACTTAAATAAAATGAGGAATGGACTAAACTTAGTAGACATATACAGAACATCGGGCCCCCAAAGAACAGGATATACATTCTTTTCAAGTGGTCATGGATCTTTCTCCAGGATAGACCATATGTTGGGTCACAAAGCAGATACCAGTGAATTCAACAAAATTGATATTATACAAAACACTTTTTATGATCATAATAGAAGAAAGTTGGAAATCAATAGAAGGCAGAAAAACAGAAAATTCACATATATAGAAATTGACAAAAAAAAAAAAACAATTCTGAAATAATCAGTGGATCAAAGAAGAAATTTCAAGAGAAAACAATAATTATCTTGAGATAAATGACAATGAGAACACAACATATCAGGACCTATGGAATGCAACAAAGGCAGAGCTGACAGGTAAATTTATAGCCCACAATGTAAACATTTAAAAAGAAGTACAGCTAAAATCAACAACTTAACTACATAACTGGAAGAACTAGAAAAAACAACAACAGTATACTATTCCCAAAGCAATTAGAAGGGAAGAAATAACAAATATCAGAGCAGAAAAATAAATGAAATTGAGACCAAAAAAACAGTAGAGAGAATTAACAAAACCAAAAGTTGATTCTTCAATATGATTAGCAAAATTGACAAACCCTTATCTAGACTGACTAAGAAATGAGAGAAGATACAAATAAATGAAATAAAAAATGAAAATAGGAACATTACTATTGATCCCACAGAAATAAGACACGTCATAAAAGGATATTATGAACAACTTTATGCCAAAATCTAGGCAATGGAGACGAAATGGAAAAATTCCTAGGAACATACAAACAACTTATATTGGCCCTATAAGAAATAGAAGACCTCAATGAACCCATCACAAGTAAAGAGTTTAAAACAGTCTTCAAACATGTCCCCAAAATGAAAAGCCCAGGACCAGATGGTTTCACAGGTGAATTCTACCAAGCATTCAAAGAAGATTAAATACTAATTTTACTCAAGCTCTTCTAAAAAATTGAACAAGAAGGAACACTACCAAACCCATTCTATGAAGCCAATATCACCCTAATAAAAAAGCCAAATAAAAATGTTATGAAAATTACATACTCATTTCTCTAATAAATATGGATGCAAAAACCCTCGATAAAATATTTCAAATTGAATCCAACAACATATTAAAAGAATTATTCCTCATGATCAAGTGGTTTTTACACCAGGCATGCAAGGGTGGCTCAACACAAGAAAATAATTCAGTAAAAAAACACCACATTAATAAATCAAAGAAGAAAAATAACATGGTCTTATTGATTGATGCAGAAAAGGCATTTGACAAAAAGGCATTTGATAAAAATACTACAAAAAATAGGAATTGAAAAAAATTTTCTCAACATGATAAAGGCCATATATGAAAAAGCCACAGCTAACATTTTACTCAATGGTGAAAGACTGAAAGTTTGCCAATTGAGATCAGGGATGCTCACTGTCACCACTGTTGTTCAACAGAGGTTTTAGCTAGAGCAATCAGTGAAGAAAAAGAAATAAAGGCATCCAAATCAGAAAGGAAGAAGTAAAATATTCACGATTTTGCAGATGATATGATCCTATATCTAGAAAGTCCTGAAAAATCTACAACAAAGCTGCTAGAGCTAATAAGCAATTTCAGTAGAGTGTCAGGATACAAGATCAATATGCAGATATCAGTGGTGTTTCTATACAATTGTAATGCACAATCTGATGAGGAATTCAGGAAAAAATTCCATTTACAATAGCAACTAGAATTTTAAAAATTAACAAAAAACTATAGCAACTAAAAGAATCAAATATTTATGAATAAACCTAACCAATGATTTAAAGCACTTTTATTCAGAAAACTAAAATGCATTGCTGAAAGAAATAAAAACAAGACCTAAATGATTGGAAGAACATTCCATGCTCATGAATTGGAAGACTAAATATCATTAAGATGTCAATTCTACCCAAATTGATATACAAAATCAAGGAAATTCCAATAAAAATTCCACGAGCATTTTTTAAACAAATAGAAAACACAATTACCAAATTTACCTGGAGGGGCAAGTGGCCCCAAATAGCCAGAGACATCTTATAAAGGAAGTGAGATTGGAGCACTCTCACTTTCAGACTTTAAATCATATTACCTAGGAACAATGGTAAAAACAGCATGGTATTCACATAAAGACAGACACATAGACCAATGTAACCGAATTGATGGTTCAGAAACAGACCCTCATATCTATGGCCAAGTGATTTTTAACAAGCCTGTCAAACCCACCCAGCTGGGGCAAACAGTCTATTCAATAAATTGTGCCGGGAGAACTGGATAGCCATAGCCAAAAGAAAGAAAGAAGACCCCTATCTCACACCTTATACAAAAATGAACTCAAAATGGATCAAATACATAAATATAAAAGCAAGAACCCTAGAGCTCCTAGAAGAAAATGTAGGGAAACATCTTCAATACCTGATGGTAGGTGGTGGATTCTTACACCTTACACTGAAAGCATGAACAATGAAAAAAAAAAAACAGGGATAAATGGAATCTCCTTAAACTTAAACACTTCTGTGATTCAAAGGACTTCATCAAAAAGGTGAAAAGGCAGCCCACAATGGGAGAAAATATTTGGAAACTACATATTCAATAAGGGTTTGATTTCCATTCTATATAAAGAGGTCATACAACTGAACAATAAAAGAGAAACCAATCCAATTTAAAAATGGGTAAAAGACTTAAATAGACATTTCTCCAAAGAGGAAATACAAGTAGTCAAATGGCCATGAAATACAAGTGACAAAAACACATGAAAAAATGTTCCACATCACTAGCTATTAGGGAAATGCAAATCAAAACAACAATGAGATATCATCTAACACCGCATAGAATGGCCATTAATAAAAAAAAAAAAAAAAAAAAAACAGACAATAAGTGCTGGAGAAGATGTGGTGGGATTGTAAAATGGTGCAGCCTATGTGGAAGACAATTTGGCGGTTCCTCAGGAAGCTAAGTATAGAACTGCCATATGATCCAGCAATTACTCTACCAAGAATATATCCAGAAGAACTAAAAACTATGCCACAAAGAGACATCTGCACACCATTCATAGCTTTATTATTCTTAATTTCAAAGTGATGGAAACAACCCAAGTGTCCACCAACCAGTGAATGAATAAACAAAATGTGGAATATACTTACAATGGAATACAGTGCTGCAGTAAGATAAAATGAAATTGGGATATATATGGTAACATGGATGAATCTTGAAGACATTATGTTAAGCAAAGTAAGCTTAGCTTACTTTACTTACCTCAAAAGGACAAATATTGCATGGTCTCATTAATATGAACTAAATATGAAGAATAAATGCATGGAGTTAAAACCTAGAGTATAGGTTATTAGGAGATAAGAAGAGGGTTGAGAAGAACTACTGATGCTTAATGTATGTAGATGTTTTAATTAATTTGACTGTAAAAGTGTAGAAATGGATAGAGCTGATGGTAACACATTATAGTGAGTAGCAGCTGGTTTATTTATGGGATTGTGGCTGAAAAAGGAGTCTGAGGAAGCAAATGTCAATTGAAAGAAAGCTAGAGAATAATCTAGGGACTGAATAACACAGTGAACCCAGAGGTGGATGAGAATTGTGTTTGATGGTACAGATGCAATTATGTCCTTCTGTGAGCTAGAGTAGATATACATCACTACTGTAGCATGGTAGGAAAGTGTAGAAGCATGGGCAAAATACAACTGGTATGACCTATAGATTGTGGTTAACAGCAATGCAATAATATTCTTGCATCAATGTCAAAGATGTACTATGTTGATAAAGGGGGATTATGGAAAAAGTGTGCCAAATGTATACTATGAACCTTGGTTAGTGGTCATAGTCTGATGATATTATCTCATAATCTGTAATAAATGTTCTGACATGGTGTGGTGTGTTGGTGAAGGGGTATTGTATGGGAATTCTACACATGTGCATGATTGTTTTGTACATTCACAACCTGTAATAAAAATATATTTTTTAAAATTAGGGTTGGTTGGGGGTAAAATACACCAAATGTAAGAGGAATTATAGTTAGCAGTAATATTTTGATTATGCTCTTGCATAGTTTGTAATAAATGTTTCACAGCGATGCAAGGTGTTGGTGGAGGAGTGATGTATGGGACCCCTGTATGATGTTGTGCATGTATATTTTGTAAGTTCATAACCTTTACTGTATACTTATTGTTTATGTATGTTCATGTATAAATGATATTCTTCAATAAATAATATATTTAAGAAACATCATTGACCAGGAAGTGGATGTGGCCCAACCAATTGGGCACCTGCCTACCACATGGGAGGTCCCAGGTTCAGGTCCCTGTGCCTCCTAAAAGAAGATGAGCAGGTGCTGCCCTCACTGCAATGGGCTAGATGCTGCCCCTGCCACAATGATCTAGATGTGGCCCCCTGCACAATGAACTAGATCCCACACTGGCCAAAATGAGCACATGCCACAGGTCAGCAGATGCCACAGCCCTTGGGGAGCAGCTGTGGCTCAGGCCATTGGGCACTCACCTCTCATGTAGAAGGTACCAGGTTCAGTTCCTGGTTCTTCCTGGAGAAGGCAAGCAAACAATGAGCAGACAGATCAAAGAACATTCTGAAGAGGGGGGATAAATAAACTAAGTAAATAAAAATATAATTGACCATTAAATTTCAAAAATATCAAAGCTAAGCAAAATAAGGAAAGATTGATAATCTATCCCTAATTTGAGTACTGTAAGGAAACATGATCCCAAAAGACAAATGAGAATAATGGATTGTGTCTTATAGTTGGATCTTATGACTGGATCCTTGATTGTAAGATAAATAAGACATGAGTGGATAAATGGGAAAAAATCTAGTCTCTAGTTTAGTTAAATATAAAAGTCTTAAATCAAACTACAAGATATGAAACTACCAGAATCCAGATTAAATAGATGGTTAATGCCATTTTGGACATTTCAGAATAAAATATTAGAAGAAATATTGGAGACCTAGCCATATTTACTATCCAAATTGAAACACATGAAATGAAAAAGAAAAAAAGAGTAAGGTTTAAGAAAATTCAAAGCACCTTAAAGTATACATAATCATATTCCTCAAATGAGAGGAATAAGGAGGAGAAGCTGACATAAAGTTGAAAAAATAATGACCAAATCTTTATAAATCTCATGTATTTGATAAAAATTATTAAACCCACATATCTAAGAGCATCGTGTCACAAACAAAAGAACCATGAAGGACAATATTAAAAGGTGCATGATACTCAAGTTAATTACAACCAGTGATAAAGAGAAAGTCTTAAAAGCAGCCAGAGAAAAATATATTATAATAATTAAAATATATTTATAAAACAGACTGTTTATGAAAAATAAGAACAATGTTTTGTGGAATTTCTAATGTATGTATAATTAAAATATGTGACAAAAGGAGTCTGATGTAAATGGATGTCTATTATTAGAAGATACATATACTACACATGAATTTGTATATCACTTGGAAATACATTGTTACACATATATTATGTATGTAGTTATTCATAAAATAACCCCTAATATAGAAATAGAGAAATCAATGGTAAATTTTTGTGAGAAGATCAATGAATCAAAACATGTATATATCAACTAAGTATGAAAAAATTATACAATTACTAACATTAAGAACAAAAAGCAAAATATTATTATGGATTCTAAAAATATTAAAATAATTATTCTGAAAATTATGTCTACATTTGTGCCTATAAATTTGACAGCAGATGAAAAGGACACATTCTTGAATGACATAATCTACTTCAGGAAAAGATCAAGTTCTCTCAATTAGTGCATAAACTGAACATCCCTATATGAAAGAAAATGAATATGTGTGTTTATTAGTAATGATTCTCTAAGGAAACAGAAGTGACAGGAGATTTTTATAGAAATTCACTCATATGACTGTGGAGATTGGAAAGTCCAAATTCCATAAGGTAGGCCACAAGCCAGGTAAGCCTATGAAACTTTTGATGAATTCTCTAAGAAAAGCTGACTGGCTGAATTAGAGAAGGGAAATCTCTTCTGATTGCTGACACCATCACTTCTCCTTTTAAATCCTACAACTGATTAGATGAGCTTTCTTTTATTGTCAAAGACAATCTCCTCAGTTGTTTGCAGATATAATCAGCTATAGATGCAATCAAATTCCTGATGATTTAAATCCACAAATTATCCTCACAGTTACTATCAGGGCAGTGCCTGCTTGACCAAACAACTAGGAACCATAACCCAGACAATATAACACATGGACTTAACCATCACAGTAGGTAACCAAACATTTTCCCACAAATAAATCTTCAGGTCCAGATGACTTCAATATTGACATCTACGAAATATTTAAAGAAACATGCCATCTGTTCAACAGAAAGTATTTCAAAAAATTGAAGAGGTGAGGAGACTTCCCAACCCATTCTTTGAGGCCAGTATTAACCTGGTACCAAACTAGATAAAGACATGGAAAGAAATAAACAGGAAATTAAAACAAATACAAAGAACTCACAATTACAAACCAATATATCACATTGTATTAATCAGCCAAATGGGTGCTGATGCAAAACACCAGAAATTGGTTGGCTTTTATAAAGGGTATTTATTTGGGATAGAAGCTTACAGTCACAAGGCCATAAAGAGTAAGTTACTTCCCTCACCAAAGTCTGTTACCCCATTTGGAACAAGATGGCTGCTGCTTTCTGCAAAAGTTCAGCCTTCCTCTTCCTCCTGATGCTCACTGGTCCCAGCTTCTTCCAATCTCAGCTGTAGGCTAGCATAAGGCTCTTCTCTCTCCCCAGGGCTTGTTTCTTTCCAGGGTTTCCCAGCTGTTGAGGGCTCTGGTCTTTCAACTGCAAACTATCAGGTGAATGGCTCAGCTCTCTCCCTGGGGCTCCAGGATGCAAAACTAAGTTCTCTATGTTCTCCTTCTCCATGTATTTACATCCCTATCTTTGATTGAGCATCCATTTATATAGCCCACAAAGGTGGTGGGATGAGGACTCAAATTGAGTCACCCTAAAGACATGGTCAAATAAAAGGTCTGGTCTTGATTTAATAAAGTAAAAGTGAAACATCTGAATCTAATACAATCTAATATGCCCAGAGGAAAAGAACAGTTTACAAACACAATCCAATATCTATTTTTGGAATTCCTAAACAATATTGAACTACCACACTTATAAATACAGAAAAATAGAAATCATCAAAATAATAGGCAGGGGAATCCACCATGATATGAAAAGATTACACCCTTATAACCAAATGTGTTTCATACCAGGAATGCAAGATCAGTTTATTATCGATAAATTAACTAATGCAGTAAATTATATTAACTGAATAAAAAGCAAATCTCAACAGATGCAAACACATTTTCAAAATCCATCTCCCTTTTTTGATTAAAAACAGTAGGCAAACTTGGAGAAAAATAAAACTTTGTCAAACTGATAAAGAGCTTCTCTGAAAACCCCATAGGTAATATAAGATTTAGTAATGAAAGACAGAATGACTTCTCCACTAACATCAGGGAACAAACCTGGGATATTCATTTCAACATTTTACTGGAGGTTCTAGCCAGAAAGACTGAGGAAACAAATGAAATAAATATCTACAGGAAAGCAATAAGTAAAACTATCTCATTTGTAAACAAGATCTTGGATATAGAAAATCATAAGTAGCCCACAAATAAACTGTTAGAACTCATAAAAGAACTCAGTAAACACACACGGTAAAAGATTTTTAAAAAATAATAATTATCTTTCAATTCACTAGGAATAAATATAATGACAATGAAATTAAGGAAAATAATCTATTTACAATAGAATAAAATACTTAGTGATAAAGGTGACAAAAGAAGTTCAAAAGTTATACTATGAAAACTACAAAACCTCACTAACAGAAATTTTACATTTTAAATTTAAAAATGGAAAATGTATTGAAAGTTCATGGATGGGAATTCATGATATTTTTTAGATGGCAATACTCCTCCTATTGATCTACAGATTCAATGAAATCTTCATTAATATTTCAGTTATTTTTTGTAAAAATTCCCATGCTAAACCTTTAATTCATATGGAAATACAAGTGGCCCAGAATAGGTGAAACATTCTTGGGGAGAAATGCAAAATTGAAGGACACATTTCCATATTTCAAAATTTAGGGCAAAGTTTCAGTTATCAACTGTGATCCTAAAGATAAGGAAAGACATACACACATCAATGTAATAATAATAAGAGTTCAGAAATAAATGCATTAATAGTCAACTGATTTTTCGAAAGGGTGCTAAGACAATTCAATACGGACAGAACACTCTTTTCAAAAAATTGTCCTGGGAAAATTGGATATTCACATACAAAGATAGAAGATGAACTCTCACTACTTTTATAGTGATAAAAGTATTTGAAGAAAATATAGGAGTAATTTTTTTTTTACCTTTGGTATAGGCAGTGGGTTTTACATATCACAGCCAACACACAAGTGTAAAAATAAATGTAGATAAATTAGACTTCATTAAAATTGAGAATAAAAATTTGTACTCGAAGGAATCAAGAACGTGAAATGACAACCTAATAATGGGAGGAAATATTTTCAACCTAAATAACTAATAAGGGATTGTATCTCATCTTAAAAAAATTCTTACAGCTCAATAATAAAAAGTACAAATAACAATTAAAAATGAGCAGTGGATTTGAATAGAGATTTTTTCAAAGAACAAAGATAAACAAAAAGTACATGTAAGAATGCTGAACATGATTAGCCATCAGGTAAACTGGAATCCAAGCCACAATGCCATTCAATTTTACACACGTTAAGAAGACTATAATTTAAAAACAAACACAAAAACAAGAATGGTTATAAGGATATGGTGAAATTGTAACCTTTATATAACAGGTGGTAATGAAAATTGTTTCACCCACTTTAGAAAACAGATAGTACCTAAAATGGTTAAACAGAGTTACCAAATGAGAATGTAATTCCACTCCTAGGTATTTATCTAAGAATTATGAAAACTTGTCTACAAGAACCAGTACAGGGGCGCGGAGTCAGGGGTTCGGGGTCTGCGTTCCGGAGCCGCAGAGGAAGGTTGGGGGAGACTGCAGGGGTGCTGGTGGACTTCGAGTAACGAAAACGGAGACCACTCACACTTGAGAGACAAACTCACAGACTCCTGGTTGAGAACCCCTGTTCTAGAGCAACACTTAAACATCATATGAAGTATGAGAGCTGAAACAAGAAGGAAGAGAATCACCTTGTTCCATCTCAGCTGGGATCCTGCCCACCGGGGCTCCAATCCCCACCTCCCCATCTGCACACGTCCACAACGGATCTGGCACAATCATGAAATCAAAAGTGCCCCAAATATAGAATCGGCCAATACTGAAGATCAACTATAATTATTTGAAAAGGTCACTGTTGTTTTAAAATTAAATTTGGTGGTATGTTTCCATAAACCAATCCTTGATATCTTGGATTTACAAAACTCAATAACATCCATAGCAAAGAAAAGAAAAAAAAAGACATTTCCTTCTTTTCAACTTAGTACCAATTTAGGAAATGTAATTTTAACCCATTATACATTTCCACATTGTAAAGAAATCAAAACAAAGTGAAATAATAGATTAATTGTGCAAAATTGAGATGTCAAACCTCTTTATAAGTAAAATGGATTTCTGACAAAAATCATTTCAAGCAAATTTGGGTCTTAAGTATTTTAGAGTAGTAGGATAGGTATGGGGAAAAGGGAAAGAAAAGTCAGTAAGTTAACAGAGAATGTAGTTCAACATGAAGAAAAATACAGGATTTAACAATAACCACCAATGAAAGTGTCATAAAAAACTGAGTGTAGAGCCGACCCCCAGCGGGGACAAAGCCACAACTACAATAGCAATGATTTTCTTGCTTGACCCTCAACTGCAATAATCAATAGAGAAGATCATTCAGGGAACAAACGACATTACATAAAATTTTAACAAGATGACTGCTGATAATGTTAACCAAGACATAATAAAAAGCCTTCTGAAAATCAAAAAAAAAAAAAAAAAAAAAAAAAGAACCAGTACAGGTATGTACATTGCAGCCTTAATCAAAATAGCCCCAGGTGGTAAACAACCTAAATGCCTGTCCTGATAAGTGTATAAATAAAAATCTATACCCATATAATGGATTATTTTCACTCAAGAGACAAAGAGTGCTGAAACAAACTAAAACTTTGGTGAAATTTGAAAACATGATGCCATATTAAAAAAAAATCCATTCATAAAAGACCATTCTTCTGATAGGCCCATTTATTAGAACGGTCCAGAACACACAAATCCATAATAATGCAAAGTAGAGTAATGGTTTCCTAGAGCTGTTTGGTTTCCTAGAGATAAAGTTGGGAAAGTT
>JAKSZT010013505.1:0-12444 GCA_026826555.1 Tolypeutes matacus | reverse complement strand
TGGTGGGAGGTGTGGGAGGTGGGCAACATGGGAATCCCAGTGGGTTCTGTGTAATATTTTAGGTAATCTAAGCACCTCTTGGAATATATGTATATATATATATATATATATATAATAAACATATATTTGTTCAGCTTCAAAAATAAAAATAAAAAAATAAAAGGTTACAAAAAAAAAAAAGAATGAAAGAGGCTAGAAGTGGTAGAATTGAGTAAACAATATTTCATTATTTGGGAATAGTCCATAATAAAGTTTTAATTTTTTTGTGTGGGGAGTAGACCTTGATTATAGAGAAGGGTTTAGATGTATTTAACAATGGATTTCAATTCCATTTCTGTTTGGTATATAAAGATTAGTGTTGGAGACCCCAAAGATATTATTTCCATCTGACTATCAATAATAATCTATCTCACATTCAGTTATAGCAGTTTTAAAAATTGCCATGTATGTTCTTCAGCAATTTTAAGTTTTCATAACTTCTTTTCCATGTAATCAAATATCAGCTAAGTTATCTGTATTTTATTGTGCCCCTATATATTGGGGTAGTCATTGTTCTCAAAACAACAACTTTCTGATGAATCTAAGAGAAGTCATTAATTTTCATTCAATTTTTCAAAAGTTTAATTTTGAACCAACAAGACTGATGACTTTGAATGTTTTTGTAAATAAGAGTTTAATTTCCAATTGCTTTTCACCTTGAAAGTTATTTTATTATATATAAAATTAAGGTTTGATTTTTTTAAAATTTTAAATAAAGCTTAGAAAATGGAACCCCACTGCCTCTGACGAATTGTTTATCATGTTGTCTGCTGCAATCTTACTGGGGATCCTTGTATAACATATAATGTTTCTTTAATGACAATTTCAAAATTCTCTCTTGGTCTTAGTTTTCATATCATTATGATACAGGGACACATACCTTCACACTAATCAAACAAGCAGAATTTTTAAAATCATAAAGAACACATTATTTAAGGTTGTTGATTAAAATGAACTCATTCTGGAAATTGTTTAATTATTACAATCAGTTTGTTCAATAGTTTGAATTTACCTAGGAACTTTAAAGATTTTCATCCTCTTTGACTTAGCATTTATCTACATATGTATGCCTTACAAAATACATGTAATTTACTAGCAGGACATTTATACACAAATGGTGATGGGATTGCTCACAACTGTCAAAAATTGGAAGGCATCAACAATAGAATGGTAAATAATTTGTTAATGTTCATGTTATTAAAATGAAGGCATGAAACTATCATTAAATTTTAAAACTTTGTTAAGTATCACAGGCAAAATATTAACCAAAGAAACAAGATTGAAAAAAAAAAAGATACATAAAAATGGTTTAATTTATACTAAATTATAAATATTCAAAATTAACATCAATTTTTCAGAATTATATATAATGTTAGTAAACTTTGCTTACAAAAAACTTTATGTTTCACTTTCATTTCAATTAATCTGTGAGATTATTTTAGGAATTTTTTGCTAGATACATTCAATGTATTTTCTGTACATAATGGGATAATCATCTATTTTATTTTTCCTTTTTTCTATTTATATGGTGCATTAGGTTGATTAATTTTTGCATGCTGAGCCACATTTCCATTCCAGGGACAACCTTCAATTAGTGATAATGAATAATATTTTTTTTACTACTTAGTTATGTTTTATTGTTGCAATCCCTTACCTACTTACACCCATTTTGATTTTTCATTTGCTGCATTAAATTACTGATTATTCTGTGTTTGCTTTACACATTTTTCCTAAATTATTTCTATATCCCTTTCTCAATGATCTAGGTATATCTTTTTGAAAAATATATTTTAATTAGGGAATTTGTGAACTTACAAACAGTCATGTACATGTGTGGAATTCCCATAGAACACACCTCCACCAACACACCACATTGTTGTGGAATATTTATTATAGATTTTAAGAAAATATCATCAGCTATTACCATTAACTATGGTCTATAGCACACATTTGGAATATTTTTTCCATACCTTCCCATTAAAACACAGTACATTGTTGGCATTGATGCAAGAATATTACAATACTGCTGTCAACTAAAGTCCACAGATTACATTAATTGTATTTTTCCCATATTTCTCCACATTCTTACCACCTTACAATAGTGATGTACATTTTTTTCCAGTTCATAAAATGACATTCTTGTGTTTGTACTATTAACCAAAATTTTCATCCATCTCCAGGTTCACTGTTTTTCAATCCTTAGATTATTCTGTAGCTTTCTTTCAATTAACCTTAACATCCTTATATTACCGTTTTCAGCCATAATACAATTTATAAATCCCCTGAATTAGTTCTACTCATTATAATGTGTTCTTCACTGAAAGTTTTTCTCTTACAGTATCTTAAATATATCATACCACTGCCTTCTTGCCTCCATGATTACTGATGAGAAATCAGCACTTAATTTTAGTGGGTATCCCTTTTATGTGTTGCATCATTTTTCTCTTGCTCCTTTTAAAATTCTCTCCTTTCTTCGGCATTTGACATTCTGATTAATATATATCTAGGAGAAGAGTTATTCGGATTTATTCAGATGGAGTATGATGTGCATCTTGGACATAGATATCTATATCATTCAATAGACTTGGGAAATTTTCTACCATTATTTATTCAAATATTCCTTCTGCCCCTTTTCCCTTCTCTTCTCCTTCTGAGATTCCCATGGCACACATTTTTGCACATCTCTTGCCATCATTTAGTTCCCTGAGAACCTGTTCTTTTCATTTGTTCTTTTGTATATTCTCTTCAAGACGCCATGTCATGAAGCTCACTGATCCTTTTTCTTGCCTCCTCAAATCTACTGTTACATGCATCCAGTGTATTTTTAATTTAATTTCTTATGCCTTTCATTCTCATAAGATCTGATAGTTTTCTCTGTATGCTCTCAAATTCTTCTTTGTTTTCACCCAGTGTCTTTTTGTTATCCTTAATCTCATTAGCTATATCATTGAATTTATTAAGGAGATTTGTTTGAATATCTATGATTAGTTCTTTCTCAACTCCTTCATGTCATCTGGAAACTTATCTTGTTCCTTTGGGCCATATCTTCCTGTTTACTGGTATAGATTGTATGTTTTTGTTGGTGTCTTGGCATCTGGCTTACTGGATGTTTTTATTTTAGGTTCAGTTTCTTTCTTTAGATAAAGGCTTTCTTGCCCTTTCTTCCTTGCTGGTTGTGTATTAGGAACTGAGGTACTATAAGCTGTGGAGGCTATACTTGCCTGCATTGCCCAAAGTACCAGTGAATTATATCACGCCCTTCTCCCCTGCCAGGGGAAGAAACAGAGCCTCAGCCATGTGCAGCAATCCATGCCATGCAAGCTAAGGCTGTCTGTAGTTGCCCAGAGAAACTTGTGACGCTTCATGCTTCTTCCTCCTCTGCCTGCAGTGGGGACTGAACTGCAGATGTCACATCAAACTAAGCCATTTATGTAAAAACTGACCACAGTTGCCCAGGTAGTTTGACATAGCAATGGCCCCTTTTCTTCCCTCCTAGTGGTGGAGACAGACCCTCCAGAGTGCCCACCAATTTAATCTGTGTCGGTCAAAAGTGCTTGCAGATGCCCAGAGTACCTGAAGTTGTCTGACTGGTCCATGCAAGCCAAAAGTGCCTTCAATAGCCCAGTGAGGCTAGGGAAACACCAACCCTTCTTGTCCTTTTGGAAGTGGGGGTGGAGCTACAGTCACCCAAAAGCCCATTGCCTGCAGGTCAAAAGAAGGAACCAACAGTTTCCCAGAGAAGCTGAGGAAACAAAGGTCTAATCCTGTCCTGTTGGGGCCAGAGATGGAGCTACAGATGTCTGCTTATCCAGTCTGTGTAGGCTAAAATCACCTGCAGTTTCTTAGAGAGGCTGAGGAAACACCATCCCCCTCCTATCCTATGGGAGTGTGGGGATGGAGCTGATGGTGTCAAATAAACCATTCTGTGTGGACTGAAAGTGACTGCAGTTGCCCAGAGAGGCTGAGGAAACACAACACCACACATATCTTATTGGAGTGTGAGGATGGAGACCAAGTGACTGACTATCCAGTCAGTGCCAGCTGAAAGCAACTGCAGTTGCCCAGATAGGTTGGTACAAGCCCCCACAGCTGCTTCCCTGCCAGAGGCTTTGTTTAGGGCCTAAGCAAGTGCTGCAATCCAAACTGTGTTAAAAGAAGCCAGTCTCTGCTGTCACTATGATTTTCATTCAGCTCTGCTTCCCCTCATGCAGGGGGTAGAGTTAAAATGGTGGCTACCAGCCTTTTTCTGACTTGAACAGGCTCAACTTTAGCTGTTCTTAGGATTATACTTTAGCCAATCAAATTTCTAATCATTAGCTCATGTGGGTGTCCAGTTCAATTCCTCCCCTGGTTTTGGGAAATGGAACATCCATCTTCAGCCATGAAATAGCTCCCAAGGTGACTTGTGCTGCCAGTGGAGAATGTGTACTGGCCTCTACTCATGAATATTCACTGAAGATGGGTAGTTTCTTCCTTCCATTCTGTCAAGGATGTTGCAACATGATATTCTAGTCTCATGAACCCACCAAAAATGTACTTTAGATAGCTCTGGATAATTACTAACAGCCCTGTTGAATGAGCTGACTCTTGGTGCTCCTTACTCTGCCACCATCTTGCCCCTCCCAATTAATAATCTTTTAAATATGCTTTTACACGCTGTTTGCTAGAAATATGTACAAGATTTTTGCATCTACATCAGTTTTAGTTTCTTACTCAGCTGAAAGCTGATACCGTGAAATGTGTTGGCTTAACAGTGGGAATTTATTAGCTTACAGTGTTGAAGTTGAGAAAAATGTTCAAATCAAGCCATCATCAAGATGATGTTTTTTCCCCAAAGAATAATTTGGGACTTCTGCCACATGGCAAGGCACATGGTGGCATCTCTTGAGCTCTCCCTTCTCTTCCAGGTTTTGTTATTTTCAGCTTTTTGTTTCTGTGGCTTTCTTTTTCTATCTCTCTTTGTCTGAATTCATTCCATTTATATGGACACTAGTAAAAGTATTAAGATACACCCTGAATGTGGTAAGTCACACCTTAAGACAAGTAGTCTCATCAAATGGTCCTACTTACAATAAGTTCACTTCCCAGGAATGGATTATATTTAAGAACATGTCTTTCTGAAGTATGCACTGCTTCAAACCACAGCACTCCACTGACTGGACAACAATATTGCATACTCTTTTGACATAAAAATGCATTAATTACATCACAATATGCCAAAATTCTTATACCATGTCAATAACAAAGTACAAATCTCATCAAAATGAGAGTGGTCTGTCCTGGAGCACAATTCCCCTCAGGTCGTGGACCTCTGAAACCCAGAGAGTAAGAAGTCTATTTACAATATACAAAGAAGTTGGAAGGAAAACAGGGATCACAAGTCCAAAATATTTCTGAATTCCAGCAGGGTATTCTCTATTAGATTTAAAGGTCAAAGATTCATCTAAAGGAGGAGGTTTTGTCTTAGAGAACTGATGGAGAGGCAGCCCAAACTATCCAATTGCTTGTACAGAGGCTATGCTCTACCTGAATATTTGGGTGAAGGTTCCAATCTCTTTTTTTAATTTTTTTATTTTTTTAATTTTTTTTTTATTTTCAAATTCCATCTTTTTAATCAGCTCCATGAAGGACATCCTAAACACTATGAGACACAACAGAATATTTCTTTCTTCCAGTATTAAAAAAGATGACATTCACAAACATTTTTAAGAAGCTCTTCTATATAATCAGGGTGGTGGTCTTATAATGTAGAGTAAAAAAACACCTCTTAGCAATCATGTTCTTGATGGAGATTTCTTGTAGGTACATTCAGAAATTGCTTCCTAACTGTGTTAAGAAAACACTGTGTACAAATTTTAAAAATGTTCCTAGATGCACATTAATTTAAAAAAATATCATCCTGACCAAACTTTTTTTGCCAGAACCAATAATCCTGAGAGCCCAAAATAAAAAAAACTAGCAAAAGAAAAATACCCAGACTTTACAATGTCCCAGAATTTGTCTTTAAATGGAAGGAAAAAACTTTGAACACATGGAGCTTTTTAAAAGGTCTTTGACAGGCTACCCTGGGAGCTCAATTCAAAAATAGAAGTTGATGTACTAAAAGATGTTTCAGTGCAGCTCCAAATATCTTTATAAATACAGCCATTTGGAATCTCTTTAAGTATGGGGATGGTGGCCAGGTTCTCTGCAATCCCTGGGGCATCTGAGAAAATTGGAGTGGCAGCACTCTTTCTTAACAAAAGGGTGGAGTACACACCCTCTCCAAGAAGCAGGGCAAACATAACTTTTCCACACACATGAAGGGCTCACTCTCCTGGCCCAAGGAGATGACTTTGATCCATAATTCAGCTTCCATGTTTATGACTTTCAAGTGTTTTTTTCCATCAATTTATCTAATTTCTGTCACGTTCTGTCCCTTTTAGTCCAGGCAAGCAATGTTTTCATTCATGCAGGATTTGTAAATTTTTTTGGTTTCACACTTAATATACAGGTTTCCAAATCATTAGCCCAAGAACTTTCCAGAAATCTGTTATGAACAACAGCATTCCCAATTTTGATTTGCACTGAAGTATCTGGCTGGTTCCATGTTTATTTTAACCTTAAAATGGGCACTGTTCTCTGGAAACTCACTTGATAGAAGCTCAGAAGTTTCCAAATCATCAATTTCTGGATTCCTTGTGATGAAGAATTCAGTTCTCTGCTTCTGCCTACCCTCTCACATTTTACTATAAGCTGCAAGAAGAAACCAGGTTTCATGTTCCATATATATTTTGGAAAATTTTGCAACTAGATATCTACATTCATCACTTTCAAATTCTGCCTTCCAAACAATATAAGAACACAATTTTGCCATGGCCTCTACAAATTTGCCTTTCTTACGGTTTTCAAAAACACATTCATTCATTCTGTTTAAGGCCTCATATGAAGTACATTAATATCCTTATTTCTACCAATAATAACTTCAAAGAAATCTAGGTCTTTTCAATCCAAGCACTTCACCATTCTTCCAGCCTCTACCCATTACCCAATTCCAAAGCCACTTCCACATTTTTTTTGTTTGTTTGTTTTGGTATTTGCAAAAACATCATCGAACCCTTCTGATACCAAAAGGTCTTTTAGTTTCCTAGGATGCTAAAAGCAGATACCATGAAATGCATTGGCTTCACAATGGGAATTTATTAGCTTATTTTTTTAGGCTGAATTTTCCAAATCAAGGCAAAATGAAGGATATATTAGTCAGTCAAAGGGGTTCAGATGCAAAATACCAGAAATCTGTTGGCTTTTATAAAGGGTATTTATTTGGGATAGAAAATTATAGTTACCACGATATAAAGTATAAGTTACTTCCCTCACCAAAGTCTATTACCATGTGTTGTATCAAGATGGCTGCCAACATCTGCAAGGGTTCAGGCTTCCTGAGTTCCTCTCTTCCCAGGATTTGTTTCTCTCTGGGCACAGCTGCTCTTCTCTATCCACAAGACCAGCTGTAGATTATCAGGAAAAAAGTTCATCTCTCTTCCCGTGGCTCTCTTTCCTCATATATTTGCTTCTCTGTGTATTTACTTCACCAGGTTCCAGCATTAAAACTCCAACTTTCTTCTCTGGAATGCGGTTTCTCTGTGAGTCTCCATCCACCAAGGGGGCAGGGATTCAAAATCCTACTGATGTGGCCCAGTCAAAGCCTTAATCACTATTTAATAAACTAAAAGTGAAACCTCTGAATGCAATATAATAGGCCCAAAGGAAATGACCAGTTCACAAACATAATCTAATACATATTTTTGAATTCATAAACAATACAAACTGCTACAAAAGGGATGCTTTATTCCCAAGAAAATCTTCCAGTGCTCCTTGGGGTATCTACCATATGACAAGGCACATGTCAGTGTCTGCTGGTCTCTCTCTTCTCTTCCAGGTTTTGTTGCTTTCAGCACAAAGCTTTCATGGCTTTCTCTCTCTCTCTCTCTCTGTATTCATTCAAATTATAAAGAAGTACAGTGAGAGGATGAAGACACATCCTGAAGGATTTGGGTCAAACCTTAACTGAAATGCCCCATTAAAAAATCCTGATTTCAATGAAAACATAGACAGGAATAGAATATATTTATTTATTTATTTATTTTTTATTATTATGGGTAAAAATCAAAATTCTCACAATACATACAAACATTTGCAAAATGATATATAAATATATACGCATATATGTGTATTTGCCCACAAAAATGTTGTTTATATATATATATATATATTTCAAGAGGTGCTTAGATTACCCAAAATATTACACGGAACCCACTGGGATTCCCATGTTGCCCACCTCCCACACCTCCCACCACATCCCACACAAACATCTCCCACAGTGTGGCCCACCAACCTCAATGAACTTACACCTCCTGGAGCCTTGCCACCAACCATAGACCACAGTTCACACTGTAGACCACACTCTCTCCCACTCAGGTCTGAGTGGTGTGTGCTGATTTAAAATGGCCTACATTGCGAATATTCTCACTGTCCTGATTCTGTGATAATCAGGGTGGGCTAAACATTCGCTATATTAGAAACCATGCATGTGTCCCCAGACCTCGTTTTCCTCCCTAGGTCTGGTTTTTAGAATGCTGGTGATAAACTAAGCCTGATTTATTATATGTCCATCCTGTATGGGAAAAGACTGTAACTCTAGGTATCTCTGGTCAACCTTAAGAGATATAGCAGGGGGCTATATCTGGTTGGCGTCCATCTCCCATATGGAGGGACCTGGGTTCAATCCCCGGGACCTCCTGGTAAAAGTTTTAAAAATATATAGAAGGTGCGTGGGCCGCCAGGCCCTGTGCGCGGGTGCACCACCAGTTCCCGCGAGCCACACAGCAAGATGATGACATAATAGGAGAGTGACACAAGGGAGAGGCAAGATGAGACGCACCGAAAAACCAGAAACTAAGGTTGCGCGGGCAGGATGCCTCTCTCCTACATCAGAGATTCCAACGATTGAATCCCAGTGAAGACAGGAGGAGAAGGATAAGAAGAGAGGGCAGAAAATGGACACAGAGTTGCCCAGCGAATGGACACAAACAGCAAAAACGGGGGGGGGGAGGGGGAAGGGGTGTAAAAATGGATAAAAGTAAATAAATAAATAAATCCTTAAAAAAAAAATAAAATAAAATAAAATAAAAAAAAAATAAATAAATAAAATAAAATAAAATAAAATGGCCTACATCCGTTGCCACAACAGTACTCAGGACAACCTCCAACTCCCAAAGAATCCACTGTATTTCAACTGCTCGTCCCCTCCCTACCACAAAAGTGTCAAGTGGCCACTGGCTCCACCTCATTGTTATAATTTCTTGCATTGCTAGAATCACCATATGTGAACAAGAGAATACCATCAAGTTGACTCTAGTCCATAGTTCTTCCCCCAATCCTGAGGGGACTGGGATGGTGATGTCCACTCCAACTCCAAGTGAGAGAGGGCTTATATCCCATGGATATGGTGGGTGGGATGATCCTGCCTGCAGAGGCAGGCCCTCTCCATTCCCTGGGATGGCCATTGCCCATCGTTGTCTCCTCACCAGGTGACTTGGATGAGTCCATTGAGCTGTAGGGTAGGAGTTGCTGCTCCACCTAGATTTCATGCACACCTGGCACATAGGTAGGCGGGAGGTTCCAGTCTCTGGAAGTATACCTAAAAAACTCTAGCATCGCATATAGGTTTGAATAGAAGGGACTGGTGAATCATGTGCAAGGAGGACTTATTTGAGTCTAATTTTGTCACTCTCAGGAGCACAGATTCCAAAATAGAACCCACTGATAAGGCATCAGTCTCTGGGGCTATCCCCCCTTATATAGGACCAGGGTGTCTCCGGAGCTCTCAGGAAACCCACTCAGTGGGGTGATAGGCACTTAGATGTTCTATGAGCTCCTACTGAGGTGTGCGTAAGAGTTACGTCTGGGATGACTTCCCGACTCTCTTTGAAGTCTCTTAGCCACTTGAACTCATTTGTCTTTACCATTTCCCCCTTTTATTCAAGGTCTTTTTCCATTTGTGTTGCCAGTTGGCACTTGGGAAAAGTTTTCAATTAGCAATAATCGTGCTTCGGATAAACCTCATTGGCTACGATACTTCCACTGCACAAAGCTGCCAGTTGGCACTTGGTATTAATCCCTCATTGCCAGGGAGGCTCATCCCCAGGAGTCATGTCCCACGTTGGGGGGAAGGTAATGCAATCATATGCTGAGTTTAGCTTAGAGAGAGGCCACATTTGAGCAACAAGGAGGGTCTCAGGTGGCAACCCTTAGGCACCCCACAACTGCAGGCTAAGTCTCATTTACAAGAGCAAAGACTCACAAGGGTAGTCATCAATAAAACAAACAAACAAACAAACAAAAAAAACATCAGTGGGTCGTCCTATTTTGACAGGCACTGTCCCTACACTCAGAGGACTATTGTTGCTCCCTTGGAGACTGTGAGAGAGCTCTCCAGGCTAGGAATTCAGATTCCCTCATTTATTGTGTGATTATCCACCAATCGTGACCATGCCCCATCCCCCGATCCATTGAATGATTTTGTGTATCTTTCATGTATATTCGGATGAACCAATCCCCATGAACCCCCCCCCAATAATCCCCCGCAGTACCCATTGTAACCCTTCTGTGATCCAAATCCTCCCCGAACATTTAGTCCATAAAATAATCAAATACACTTACTAGGAAAAAGAAACAAGTGTGATAAGCTTACATGCAAGAGACAAACATAAGGAAACTCAGGGGGGAAAAAAAGAGAGAGAAGGAAAAAAAAACAAATAATCAAACAAAGAACAAAACAAAATAAAATATAATTAGTGGATTGGGACATTCAAAAAATGGGCAAAAAAGCAAAAGAAATGCCTTTAAAAATGTATATATATATATATTCATTTTTTTTCCTTTCTCTTTTCTTTTTTCCCTTTTTTCCTTCCCTTTATCACTGGTTATGGCATGTCTGGTGTGCCATGACACCTTCGTCCTCTCAATCCCCATTGTCTCCCAATTTTTCATTTAATTTTCAAAGAAGTTTTAGGTCACAGCAAAGTCACACAAGGAGTGCCGGAGATTCCAGATACCAAACCACCCCCCTTCCACACCCCATATTAACTCCCCACCCTTTTTTTTTTTTTGGTTGTTAGCATTGTTATAACTGTTATGCAGATAGCAAAATATAGCAACTAAACATTGTCAGTGATTCACAGTATAGTTTACAATTTAGATGATACAGTTGAATAATTTTGATGATATTTACCATGTCCTGTGTCCATTACTGTAAGGTAATGAAAAACCTTCCACATGACCATCAAACAACCCATTAGATCTTGTCTGTTCCCTTCTTTCCAGCACCCAAGGCCCGTGACACCCCCTCTCCTAACCCATGGAATGTTAAGATTCACAGTTATATGCCCTGGAGATTTGAACCAGACCTTCCTAATCCACCAAACCCCCAGTGCTGCACCACCAAACCCAGGAACACCAACACTCATCTGCCCCATCCCCCAACATGCAACCACACTCTATCCCTTTACCATAGATTATGTCCATATGGGTGATGGCTCAAAACCTGCTCTTCTCTTACTCTCCTTTGTTAACCTATCTTTCAGACAATGGTTCTCAGAGACTGCTCACTTTCCTCAGTTCAGATCAGTGAGGTCATATACTGTTCATCCTTCAGTGCCTGGCTTGCTTCACTCAACATAAGGTCTTCAAGATTCATCCATGTTATTCCATGTGTTAGCACTTTGTTCCTTCTTGCAGCTGAGTAATATTCCATTGTATGTATATACCACATTTTGCTTACCCATTCGACTGTTGATGGGCACCGGGGCTGATTCCAACTTTTGGCAATGGTGAACAATGCCGCTATGAACATTGGTGTGCATATATTTGTTTGTATTTTTGTTTTCAGTTCTTCTGGGTATATACCCAGCAGTGGAATTGCTGGATCATATGGAAGATCTATTGCTAGTTTTCTGAGGAACCACCAAACTGTCCTCCACAGTGGCTGGACCATACCGCAGTCCCACCAGCAGTGGATGAGGGTTCCTATTCCTCCACATCCTCTCCAACATTTAATGTCTCCTGTTTTTTTAATAGCTGTAATTCTGATGGGTGTAAGATGGTATCTTATTGTAGTTTTGATTTGCATTTCCCTGATAGCAAGTGATGTTGAGCATTTTTTCATGTGCTTTTTAGCCATTTGTATTTCTTCCATGGAGAAGTGTCTTTTCAGGTCACTTGCCCATTTTTTACATGGGTTGTTTGTCCTTTTATTTTCGAGGTGAAGGATTTCTTTGTATGTGCAGGATATTAGCCTCCTATCAGATATATGGTTGCTGAATATTTTTTCCCATTGGGTAGGTTGCCTTTTTATTTTCTTAATAA
>JAKSZT010013485.1:0-12097 GCA_026826555.1 Tolypeutes matacus | reverse complement strand
TCTTGCATTATCGGTTAATTCCCTGAGACCATACTGGATTTTTTCTATCTTTTTGTCTATCTTTTCTACAATCTCTTTGATTTCAACTGTATTGTCTTCCATATCACTAATTCTTTCCTCTGCCTGTTCAATTCTGCTGCCATGTGAGTCCAGCGTCTTTTTCATTTCTTGACTTGTGTCTTTGTTCGCCATCATATCCATTACCTTTTCAGGTGTGCTACCTATTTTTTCAGTATGTTCTCCCAGTGTCTTCTTTATATCCTTAATCTCTTCCTTCAGTTCTTTAGGTTGGTCCATGATATTTGTTTAGATAGCTTTGATTAATTGTTCGATGTACTGCATTGCTTCCTGGTTTTTATTTGTGCACTGGACTGGTCCATGTTTTCCAGTTTCTCAGAGTCATTTGTATTTTTCTTTTGCCCTGTGGTCATCATATTATCTTGATGGGTTTTTTCAGTTGAATAGCTTTTCTCTATGCTCTAGAGTTTTATTTATCCATTGGTTTTGCGTGTGAGTTAAATTTTCCCTTTGGCAGTTTTTCTTCATGTTTTATTTCCTTGTTTCTTTCTATGTTCCCTTGAAGGCAAAAGGTTAGGGCCAGAGGAATCAAAAGATGTAAGGAAGGCAGAAGGATAATAGAAATGTTGATAAAAGTTAGAAGAGGGGCAAAATGAGATTCAATGAGATGAATATTTAACTTGTGTAGGCAGTGTAGTGTACTAGGAAAAAATATGGAGTTCCTATAATGGACTGGGAAAACAAATGGAGGAATATATATATATAATGATTTAGAAGGCTAGAATTATGAGGAGGTAGAGAAATAGTAGAGAAAGGTCTGAAAGGAAAAAGTTAATACTAATAAAAAATAAATAAATAAATAAATAAATTAAAAAAAAAAAAAAAGAAGAAGGAAACAAGGGGGGTCAATGATACCCCTAGGGTCCAAGTGGATCCTTCCTGCCTACTTGTGTTTATCAATGAATTTCCCCACAGGGTTCTATATGCAGGTCCTGAAGCAGCTTTTAGCTATTAAACTAAATTAAAAAGAATTTATTTTTCAATTGTTGAGGTGACCTCACTTTTTTTTTTTTTAATTTTTATTTTTTTAGCCAAATGCAGGACCCAAAGTGTTTCCTCCTCTAGACCAACCCCCTTATGCAAGGGACCCTAGCTGGGCCCGTGGAAATTAATCAAGCACGTCCCACTTTCCGGACTGCCCAGGTTAGCTGAAACTCTGATGTTAGTCAGTGAGGAGTGCTAAAGACGGCGGATTCCGCCCCTTCTGGTGCCGAGCTCCAGCGTCCCCGGGCTGCTCAGTAAATCAGTTTGAGTGCAGATTCGCGTCTGCTCTCAGCCTGGTGCTGCTTCAGGTCGGCTTATCTGCTCCCCAAAGCTATGGGGCGGTGCAGGCAGCCAGATCGATGTCTAAAAATATAAAATACCCTTCCCTGTCTTTCAACCGAACCCTCCCTTCTTTGGGAAGTGTCCCTTCCTCCTGGCTCCGCAGTGGCCCGGGTCCTATCCCTGGGTGGCTAGGGAGATCAGCTCCATTCCCCGACCAAAATCCCCTCTCCGGTTCACCGGGTGCTGACTAGCTTTTTGCTCTGCTCACACAAGGTCCAAGGGGCGCCAGGCAGCCAGCTCCCCAGAAAATACAACTTTTTCGCCCCCGCCCGCGGCTCCAAATGGCCGTTTTATTATTTATTTCCGTAACCGCGGGGCTCAGCCGCCTGTGCCAACCCCCACCGGCAGCCTCAAAACTCACGAATCTCCACCGTTCGGTCCACGCCGCCGGTCCGCGCAGATAGATGTCCCAAGCCTCTCACTCCACGCGTGCACAGCACAGACCCCCGGGCAGGACCCCATCCCCAATCCGCCTTGCTCTGGGAGCTTGCAGTGTGCGCCCTCCTACACCAACGCCATCTTCTCCACTTATTTTTCAGAATGGAAAGTGATCATTCAAATAGTTTGGGTATTTTGCCCAAGGATATGGATTGTAATGAGCAGAATCAAGACTAGACCATAATTTTCCTCTCTTCTAATAAAGTGCTCTTGCCCATGGAGAGTATCAATGGATATTCCAAATTTCTGTTTGAAAATACATGCATTCTCTTGTTTCATTCATTGCACACCCTATTGCATTTGCAAAAAATATTGGAGTACAACATAAGAATATAAATAAATTTTCTAACTTCTTAAAATTCTTGAGAATGGAAGCATATCATCTAATTATGAAAGGATCATTTCTGATTTAAAAAAATAAGGAAAATTGGAGTGAAGTAGAAAGCAGGCCACTGGAGTTCAGTGGCTGTTAAACTTGAATCCACATCAGAATCAGTTGAAAAAACTGAAAAAATATAAATGGTTGGTGTGCCTTAAGAGAAAATGCTACAAAATTGGGCAGCATTATTTTTAAAGGTGGTAGGTTTTTAAATGCTTACCCAGAATGTACCAGAATGAAGAACCAGTGAAAACAATGTGGATAATTTGAAATAAATGGAAAGTGCATCTTTACATACTAAGAGAAATCTCTAGTTTTGATGCATAAATTAGTGGTAACTAATTGAACACAGATGAGTGTGGAAGAAGAAGTGGGAGGAGCAAATCCCAGAACAAACTTCAAGTGCACTTTTCCAAGTGGAGAAAGACATCCTGAATTGCAGTCTCAGCCACTTCTTTAAAAGATTGGCAACAAATTGCACAGACTGGAGGTGGAGATTCTTTGGATATTCACATTCATTACATTCACAGGATTTCTCTCCAGTATGAATGTTGTAATGTTTAATGAGATACTGCCTCTGGCTGAAGGCTATTTCACATTCCTAACATATATGGGATTTACCTCCACTATGAATTTTCTCATGGTCAGTGAGATTTGATTTGCTACTGAAGGCTTTCCTACATTCCTTACAGATATAGGGTTTCTCTCCAGTTTGCCTTCTCTGCTGTGTAATGAGGCTTGATTTCTCAATGAAAGCTTTCCCACGTCCATCCATTCACAGGGATTCTCTCCAGTATGTATCCTCAGATGGTTAATGAGGTGTTCCTTCTTGTGGAATGCTTTTCCACATTCTTTGCATATATAGGGTTTTTCTCCAAAATGAATGCTCTGATGTTTAATAAACTATTGCTTTTTGCTGAAGGCTTTTCTGAGTTCTTCACATTCATTTTGTTTCTGTCCACTATGAGTTTTTTCTTGTTCTTTGAGATTTTATTTGTACCTAAAGCTTTTTCACATGCCTTACATGCATAGTGTTTCTTTGCAGTAGGAAATCTCTCATACCTGAGATTTGACATTTAAATTAAAGTTTCCCACATATATATATTCTTCAGTCAGAATTTTCTGATGAATAAAGAGGTTTTCTGTCAGGTTGAAAACTTTCCCACATGTATTATATTTCTATACTTGCTCACCTGTACAGCATTTAAAATGAGGTGTAAAAAATGACTCTAAAGAGCAGACTACATATGGACACCTATATGGTTTCTCTCTAATTGGAATTTTCTCTCATTCCATGAGGTTTTGTTTCAGATGGAAACATTTCCTGTTCATTACAATACTAACTAATGTATGTATATCTCATGCTCAATGAGATTTAGTACCTGGCTGAAGGATTTCCAATATTACTTAATACACAAGGTATTACACCTGCATATTCCTTTGATGTGACTCTCCCTTTCCCAAATTGATGAAATCCCTTATGTTTTCTCTGAAGGATTAATTATCAGGGGTCTCATGAGGTTGAGTTTCCATGAAAATTTCACCCTGATTACACTCAAAGTGGAAGACTACCATGTGGGGCAAATTGGCAAAATTCATTGTCTTCATTCTTTTTCCTTACATAGATTCCCTCATGCTTGGGTAAGCATGATGCAAATTCCTTCAAAGTGAAGTTACATTTATAGAAATGTTATTAGGAAACAATGGTTGTGGTCAGAGAAAATATTTTCTCAACTATCTTACATTCTCTGACTTCATCTGAAGTCTGTACTGTTGTGGAAGTGGATATAGCTTCACTCACAATCCTTTTGTTATGTGGTTCTTTCTGCTTCTTAATGTCATATAGTTCTTCATAGTTTGTGGTGTGCAGCAAAATCAGTGCTTAGAGGGAAATTTATATTATTGAATGCATTCATTAGAAAAGAGGAATGATCCAATATCAATCTTCTATGCATCAATTTGGGAAACACACCAATATCTCCTTTTTATTGGTTCTATAATTCATGGTTCTTCTTGCTTCAAATGAGCATCACATCCAGTTTGGTGACTTCATAACAAGGAAATGGGCACTTGATTTCTGATGGGGACAAAATAACACCCCATAAATCAATCCTGGAACGTTCAATCTTCTGAAGGATAAGAAAGATGCAGCTTCCAAGATGCACGAGTAAGGTGGCCACAGAACAAATCCCAAAAAGGCAAGCCAGGAATTACTTAACACTTTGTTTTGGACTGATTATTTTTCTGCAAATTTTTTTCTTCCATTCATTTGAATGAGATGCACTATTTAATATTCTTTAAAGTTTACCAGGGAAATTATAACACTTTTCATTTTCTTTCCAAATCTGCACTTATTATTTCTTATTGACCTGCCAAATAATGTATTTTAAAATATTATATATCCTGTGTTAATCAGCCAAAGGGGCCCTGATGGAAAATACCAGAAATCTGTTGGTCTTTATAAAGGGTATTTATTTTGGGTAGATGCTTACAGTTACCAGGCCATAAATGATGAGTTTTTTCCTTCACTAAAGTCTGTTAGCTCATCTTGGAGCAAGACAGCTACCAACATTTGCAAGTGATCAAGCTTCTTGGAGTCCTCTCTATTCAGGGCTGCATTTCTCTCTCGGCTTAGCTCCTCTGTTTCCTCCACAAGGTCAACTGTAGACTATGGGTCTCTCTAAGCCTTGCCTCTCTCCACAAGGCCAGCTGGGAACTGTCAGGTGAATGGATCATCTCTTTTTCCCAGGGCATTCTTTCCTTGCTCATCAGAACTCCAACATCAAAAATTACTCAAACTCCGTGCTTTGCCATGTCTTTTTCTGTTTGAGATGCCACCCACCAAGGAGCAGGAGTCAACTCTCTACCGACTGTGCCTTTATCAAAACTTAATCATGCCCAGATTCACAGACCAGTTTACAAACATAATCAAATATTTATTTTTGGAACTCATAACAATATCAAACTGCTACATATCCATTGACCCATCTTATGCTATATATTATTTTATGGCGTATTTTAGCACTTTATTGATGTCCTAGGTCATGGATATCATTATTAATTTTTCATTCAATAGACATTTGGATATTTGAATTTAATTAACAGATATTATTCTTCAATCCATCCTGAATCTTGAAGCTTCTGGGATTATTTTCTTTCTGCCTGAAGAATATTCTTTTACATTTCTTTTAAAGTGAGCTGCTGCTAGGAAACGTTATTAGTTTTTACTCATCTGTAAACTACTTATTTCACATCTTCCTGAAGGATTGAGATGAATTAAATCTCAGGCCCTCCACAATCTCCACTGCTTCTGAGAGCACCCTTAGGAGCCAATTTCTCCATTCTGTTGTAAATGCAATCTGCTCTTTGCAGAAGAAATTAGGGACTTCCAGTTTTACAGTTGCTTCCTGCCCCACCACCAATGAGGCAAAATCTGTACACTCTGGTTCTTGGAATAGGAAATTGGCACACCTCTCTGAGTTACACACCTGATTTGGAGATAAGATTAGGTGGAGAAAGCACAGTATATTGAGTTCTTCTTGGGACCATTCTAGGAACCAGTGCAATGGAGGTCAGCACACAATTTTGCTCAATGATGGCCTCACCCAAAGTACAGCCACTGTTTCATGAGTTCCCATTTTTCGTAGACTTAGGAGAACCCTTCTGATCCCTGTGCCCTGGGTTAATGCCTTCGTTTGAGGCTTGCATGGATGCCAGAAATGTATGTTCTTACTAACCCATTGTTGTATGCCTTCTGTAAGTAGGACACTTTGTTTAGATTCAGATAAGGAAACTTTCAATTAGGTCACTTTGTGATAGAATGCTTTAAATTAGTTAAGGGCCTCTTGTTAGATTTCAGGTGCCTGAATGGACCCCAAACATTGGGCTGAAGTCCTACATACATGGAACACACAGAGAAAGAGTGCTGCCATGTTTACCCTGACATTTCAGAGAGGTCTACAGGATCTCCTACAGCTGTGGAGAGACACATTAACCCTGAGAGGGTGATAAAGAGGCCAGAGGCAGGACTCATGGAGCAGCTTGAATCTGAAGACATCCAGGCCAGGGGAGAAGAGAGGTGTGAGCAATTGTGTCTGATGGCCCACTGCTGAACTCTGGGAGAAAGTGAGCTTGGAGGAGAAAGCAGAGAGAGACAGGCACGTGCAACATTTTGCCTTGGCAGGAGTCCAGCAGCAGCTGACCCTTGTTAAGACAGCATTTTTGATGTTGCCTTGATTTGGACATTTTCACCATCTCAGGACTGTAAGCTTTAACCCTAATAAATTCCAATAAAAGCCAAACAATTTCTTTGCAATGACAGTGCTTGGTAAACTGAAACAGCTAGTGACACAAGTTTGGAGAGCTACAATGTTCCCAAATGGCAGAGTGATGCTGCTGCCCAGTGAATTCAGCTGTAAACTGAGGGTGTCTCCAGACTAAGTGGAATGAGTCCAGGTAAGATGAAGTGGGAAGGGCTCTTGGCCATCAAGTCTTGCTTGACAGAGTCAGGCAAGCTTGTCACATGGTTTGGGGACTAGTCTAAAATCACCAATGCCCCAGTATGATTTACCTGCCTCAGGCAGGGTTTGGCCTGGTGGGCAAGGGCAGATAAAAGCATGGAACATGGGTCTGGTGCAGTAGAGGAGTCAGAGGACAGAGACGAGACTTCTTGCTCCTGCTGCTTTTGCACTTCCTTGACCTCCAGCATTGACAATCTGAGGGCACTGCTCTTAGTGTACACCTCCTGGGTCTCAGGCACAGACTCAGGTCGCCTGTTCCCAGTTCTACATTCATCTTCTCCAGTCTTTGGGCAGCTAAAGGAAGAGTAATGCCAAGATGAAACATGTTGGTGTCAGGAAGGAAATATCAAAAATCACATTACAGCATTGGCTTCAGCAATAACATCACCAGAATTAGCAAAATTAGGCTCGTGATCCTAATAAATAATACAGGAATCCCAGAAAGTCCTGGGACCTAGGGCTGACCAGAATAAAAGTGAGTTTGTGAGGTAGTGCAATTTTGCAGAAAACCTCAGAGGGTACATATGCCAGATAGCTCTCAGACTAATTAAATATTAAATTTTCACCACATTTTTAACAGAGGTGAAAATGATGCAGACCTCTTCAATCCCAGAAGATAACAGAGGGCTTGGATGGGAAGAGCTGATGAACAACTGAAGAAGCTGGAATGTAACATGTTGTCACTGCAGTTACTCCAAGCCAGAGAGGGAATGTTCTGTTTGGGAAACAAACTCTCAGAGCCCTAATGAAAACCATCATCATAGGTTCTTCATCAGCAGAGGAGGAAAGGGAGAAAGCCCTGCTCAGCACTCACAGCCTCAGTTAGTAATGTGAGTCCCTCTAGCAGGTCTTAACTGTGGATTGAGCAGCATGAAGTCCATCTTCTCCTGAAGTGCTAACAGCCCTTTAACCAGACACTTGTAGAGAGCAGTGTGGCCTTCACATGGTCGAGTCCATGCTCCTCATTTTCCATACTCACACTTGCTAAGTGAGGCCTACACCTGTCCTGGCAGCTAGGAAGGGTGCCAAGGGGAGTGAGCACTTTGCCTTTGTGGGTGACTGTATTAGCAAAGGGTGAGAGGAAGTGCCCCCCACAAATCAATATCTTCAAGTCAACCACTTTGTATGATTTCTTTGTGTACTATTTTCAAATTTTCTTTTAAATTATAACCAAATTATCCATGCAAAGAGTATAAAACAATTTATGTCTGTTATGTCAAACAGCTTTCTCTAGCCTCAACCCCCATTCCTCCTTCCTCAGTATTATCTGCATTGGTAGATTCTTTTGAGTACAAATATCTGTTTGTAAATACATGCCTTCTCTAGTTTCGTCCATCACACATCCTATAACATATGAGAAAAATACTGGAGATCAATTTAAGAAAGTAAATAAATGTTCTAACTACATAAAATACTTCAGAGTAGAAGTATATCATCTAATTATGAAAGGAACATTTCTGATTTAAAATAGTAAGGAATATTGGAGTTAAGTAGAGAACAGGGGACTGTAGTTCAGTGGCTGATAAACTTGAAACCACATCAGAATCAGGTTAAGAAACTGAAAACATATAAATGGTTGGGGTGCCTCATAAGAAAATGTTACAAGAGAGAGGCAATATATCATCAGTTTAGGAGGATACTAACTGGCTAGTTCTCTGGGGATGGCCAATTATGTGTGGGATCCTACCCAAGTGTCTGCGCTGTGGGCACACAGATTGAGAAGCTAGGGTCACTTAGCAGCGGGCAGATCAATGCCATGGAGTGATCGGGGGAGATTCGTGAGTTTGAGCCTGCCTGTCGTGGTTAAAACAGATGGCTAAGCCCAACCCAGAGGGACTATAACTGGTTTGAACCATGAATCTTGCAACCACGACTCACACTCTTGGTTTGAGGCAGCATACTCTAAGGGAGGGAGGGCTCTGACAGAAGGTGTAGAGGGGTTTAACTTCTGTGAATTTGGCTACTGGACCCCCTCATAGCTTTGGGGATTAGATAACATGGCTTAAAACAGCACCAGTCTGAGGGTAGAGGGGAATCTGCTGAGGAAACCTGATTTACCCAGCAGCCCACTGACACAGAGGCATGGCCCCAGAGGGGGCAGAGTCAACAAATTTTATTGCTCTGCCTTGACAACCATCATAACTTCACTCCTCTGGGGTGGCAAGGAAGTGGAAAGGCCTTGATAAGTTTCCACGAACCTATTTACGGTCCCCTCAGTGAAGGGGGTGATCTAGCAGAGGACGTCTTTTGGGTCCCTTATATTGCCAAAAAAAAAAAAAAAAAAAAGAAGAAGAAGAAGAAGAACAAGACAGTCACTTTAAAAAATGAATTCCTATTCTTAATTCAGTTTAATACTGAAAGTCTGCCTTAAAACCTACAGAGAGAACCCAGAAGGGAAATTAATAAACACAAGCAGGTTGAGAAGATCTGCAAGGACCCTAGAAAGAACACTTCCTCCTTAGATTTGTTTGACTGCTTGCTGGTGGGGTTGTTTGATTTTCCCCGTTTATTTGTTGTCTCTTCCTTTTCTTTCCTCTTTCTTCCCCCCTTTCTATTTTCCTTCATTTTTAAAAAAATTAGGTGTTGCTAGCTTACCACTTCTTTGCTGTTCTTTTTCTTCAGTGATTTCCCATTCTCTGTCTATATTGATATTGTATGCCAAGTGATCTCTTATCCTTCCTTCATCTCTCTGCCTTCTGCTTTCTGTTGTGGTTCTTAGACACCATGCATTTTCATTAGCCCACACCTTAAGGGTGCCAATTCCTATACTATCTATTTTATTTCCTTCTTATTTTATTAGTATTAGCTTTTTCCGTTCGGCCCTTTCTTTACTCTTTCTCTCCCTCCTCATCCTTCTAGCCTTCTAATCCATTATATATATATTCCTCTATTTGGTTCCCTATTCCATTGTAGGTATTCCACTGTTTTTCCTATTACTGTACACTGCCTACAAAAGTTAAATATTCATTTCACTAAGACCTCTTTGGCCCTTCTTCTAACTTTTTTCAATATTACTATTATCCTTCTTCCTTTCTCACATCTTTCAATCCCTCTGGCACTAATTTTTTGCCTTCAAGGTAACATGGAAAGAAACAAGGAAACAAAATAAGAAGAAAAAGTGTCAATGAGAAACTTAACACACACACAGAACCACCAACTAAATAAAACATGAGAGGAGACAGAGAATCCAATCAACTGAATAAACCCAGCAAGATAAATGATGTCTAGAGGGCAACAAAAACTTTCAAACCACACTGAGAAACAGGAAGACATGGACCACTCCAATGAACAAACTAAAAACCAGGAATATATGTAGGACATCAAACAACTAATCAAAGATTCCCAAAGAAATATCATGAACCAACTTAATGAAGTGAAGGAAGAGATTAAGGATATAAAGAAGACACTGGGAGAACATACCAAAGAAATTGTAAACATACACAAAAAGATAACAGACATGATTAGGGTCAGTGATGCAATCCAAGAAATCTAAAAGATGCTGGACTCACATAACAGCAGATTTGAACAGATAGAAGAAAGAATTAGTGATGTGGAAGACAATACATCTGAAATCAAACAGATATTAGAACAGATAGATTAAAAAATGTAAAAAATCTAGCAGGGACACAGGGCTTTAACTGACAGCAAAAAACACACAAATATATGCATTATGGGTATCCCAAAGAAGAAAAGAAGGGAAAGGGAACAGAAGGAATGTTGAAGGAAATAATGGCTGAAAACTTCCCAACCCTATAGAGAGATGGATATGCAGATCCAGGAATCATAGAGAACCCCAAACAGTATAAATCTCAACAGGCCAGCTCCAAGACTTATACTCATCAAAATATCCAATGCTCAAGACAAAGAGAAAATACTCAAAGCAGCAAGAGAAAAGAGAACCATCACATACAGAAGATGCACAATATGATTAAGTGCTGATTTCTCATCTGAAACCATGGAGGAAAGAAGACAGTGGTGTGACATAGTGAGTATACTAAAAAAAAAAAAACTTCCAGCCACGAATTCTATATCCAGCAAAACTGACATTCAAAAATGATGAAGAGTTCAAAATATTTACAGATATACAGAAATTAAGGGAGCATGTCAGTAAGAAACTGGCACTTCAAGAAATACTAAAGAAAGTTCTAAAAGTTGAAAGGAAAAATCAAGAGTTAGAAGAGTTTAAAAACAACTAAAAAGACAAAAACAGTAACAAAACAACATATGACATACATTAATCGAAATAAAATATGGCTGAAGTAAGAAATTCATTGCGAGTAATAACACCAAATGTTAATGGATTAAATTCACCACTCAAGAAACACAGATTGTCAAAATGGATAAGGAAATATGATGTATCTATATGCTGTCTACAAGAAACCCAACTTCGACCCAGGGATTCAAGGAGGCTGAAAGTAAATGGCTGGAAAACAATTATACAAGCTAACAATAGCCATAAAAGTGGAGGAGAAGCTCTTCTTATATCAGACAAAATAGACTTTAAATGCAAAACTATTGTAAGAGACAAAGATGGACACTATATATTAGCAAATGGGGTAATCTCTCAAAAAGAGAGAACAATCATAAACATTTACACACCTAATCGGGGTGACTCAAAATTCATGAGGCAAATTCTGGAAAAGCTATGTGGAGAAATAAATTCCTCTACAAATATATCAGTGGAATTTATTACACCATTATCATCATTAGACAGAACATCTAGCCAGAGAATCAATGAAGAAACAAAGACTCTCTACAATACATTAGGAGACATGGACTTAGACATATACAGAACAATAAACCCAAATACATCAGGATTTACATTATTCTCGAGGGCACATGGATCATACTTAAAGATAGACCATATGCTAGGCTACAGAAAAACTCTCAATGAATTCAGAAAGATTGAGATTATACAAAGTAATTGCTCTGATCACAATAGAATGAAATTAGAAATCACTAAGGGCCAGAGAAACAGGTTAGGCACAAGGATATGGAAGTTAAACAACACACTCTTAGAAAAACAGAGGGTCAAGGAGGAAATCTCAAAAGAAATCAGTAACTACCTTGAAACTAATGAAAATGACAACACAACAGATCAAAACATGTGGGATGCAGCGAAAGCTATCCCGAGATTTAAGTTCATAGCCGTAAATACACATATTAAAAATAAGAAAAAGCTAAAATTGAAGACCTAACTGCACACTTGGAGGAATTGGTAAAACAACAACAAACTAAACCAAAAGGAAGTCGAAAGGAGGAATTAACACAGATTAGAGCAGACATAAATGAAATAGAGAATAATAAATCACTAGAAAAAATAAACAAAACCAAAAGCTGGTTCTTCGAGAATATC
>JAKSZT010013480.1:749197-760509 GCA_026826555.1 Tolypeutes matacus | reverse complement strand
ATTTTAAACTTTATTTTTATAGAAGTTTTAGGTTACAGAAAAGTTGCATCAAAAATATAAGGGAATCACATATACCCTACCACCTCCCACTCACATTTCCCCTATTAATAACATCTTACATGATTATGGTACATTTGTTACAATTGATGAAAATATTAAAGCATTGCTACAAACCATGGTCAGTAATTTACATGATGGTTTATATTTTGCACCATGCAGTTTCATAGGTTTTGACAAAATATATAATGGCCTGTATCTGTCACTGCAAAATCATGCAGAGCAATTCCAATACCCTAAAACTTCCCTATGTTCCACTTATTCTTCCCTCTCCTTCCCCTCAGAATATATGGTAACCACTATCTTTATATCATTGTTAAAAGTTCTTCCTTTATGATAATAAAAATGATTCATTCTACTTTGGCCCATGGTTGTATTCCCCACTTAATGTTTTTTTTTTTTTCTTTTCATTTTTTTATTTTAAAAAAATCCTTAGATTACATAAATGTTACAAAGAATATATAGGGGATTTCCATATGCCCCATTCTCCACACCTCCCATGTTTTCCCACACTAGTAACATCTTTCATTAGTATGGTACATTTCATTGCAATTGATGAACACATTTTGGAGCATGCCACTAAGCATGGAATATAGTTTACACTGTAGTTTATACTCTCTCCCACTCAATTCTGTAAGTTATAGCAAGATATATAATGGCCTGTATCTTTCATTGTAATGTCATTCAGGATGATTCCCAAGTCCCAAAAATGCCCCCCACGTTACACCTGTTTTTCCCTCTCCCTATACTCAGAACCTCCAGTGGCCACTGCCTCCACATCACTGATATTTATTCCATTGCTAGAATCACAATTAGTCAATAGTAGAATACTAGTAAGTCTACTTTAGTCCATAGTTCATTCCCCAATCCTAAGGATTCTGGGATAGTGATGCCCAGTCCAACTTTAATTGATGGGAGGCTTCCATCCTATGTGGCCTATGGATGGGACTCTCTTGCCTGAAGTTGTAGGCACTCTTGGTTCCTTGGTATGTTGGTTATCCACTATCTCCTTGTTAGTTGTCCTGGGTGAGTCCAATGGACTGGAGAGTAGTTGTTACAACTCTTTTGAGATTCAGGGTCCAGCTGGCACATGGACAGCCCAAAGGTTTAAGTCTCTTGGATGTATACCTACCAAGTTTAGTACTAACTGTAAGTTCAAATAGAAGGACAGAAGAGCCATGAGTAGGGAAATCACAACTGGGTCCAACTCTGTCACACTAGGGAGCATAAATACCAAAGTAGGGCCCACTGGCAAGGAACCAAACTCTTGAGATATCTGCCCTGACTATAGTGTCTGGGTGTCTCCAGAGCCCTCAGGAGCCCCATTATTTGGGGGTAGTATCTACTTTGGCTGTCAATGAATCCTGCTGAGATGTGCATAAGTGTTACCTCTGGAATGTTCTCCCGACTCTCTTTAAAGTCTTATAGCCATAAACATTCATTTGCCTTTATCTTTTCCCCCTTTTGGTCAAGGTCTTTTTTTTTTTTCCAGTTGCATTTCCTGTTGGTACTTGGTAGCAGACCCTCGGTGCCAGGGAGGCTTATCCCTGGGATAAGTCATGTCCCACACTGGGGGGAAGTTATTGCATTTATATGCTGAGTTTGGCTTAGAGAGAGCCACATTTGAGCAACAAGGAGGCTTTCAGTAAGTAACTCTTAGGCATCCTACAATACTAGGTTAAGTTTCAGTTTCAAGAACAAAGGTTCATAAAAATAGTCATCAATATCAAGGGCCATCAATGGACCATCCTCCTTCACTAGTCATTTTCCCCTGTACTTGGGGGATTGTTGTTCTTCCATTAGAGAATTTGGCAGAGCTCCCCAGGATGGGAATTTGATATTCTTTTGGTTATTTGTGAAACTCCTCTTACTGTGATGATGCCTGTGAACATTAAAACACATTTATATGCCTTATATGTATGCCAGGTGAACTTCTTCCCATGTATCTCCTATCATTGACACCCCACACCATGATGCTATCCTGCCACAGGATGGCTCAACATAAGAAAATCATTCAGTATTATATACCACATGAACAGATCGAAAGAAAAAAAAATCACATGATCATCTTTATGGATGCAGAAATAGCATTTGCAAAATACAGCACCCTTTCCTCATTAAAAAAAAAAAAACACTAAAAAAGATAGGGATAGAAGGAAACTTCCTCAACATAATAAATAGTATAGATGAAAAACTCACAGCTAAAATCATATACTATTACTGCTCCTACTTAACATTGTGTTAGAAGTACTTGCTCAAGCAGTTAGGCAAGAAAAAGATATAAAAGGCATCCAAATTGGAAAGGAAGAAGTAAAAATTTCACTATTTGCAGATGACATGATCCTATACATAGAAAGCCCTGGGAAATCTACAACACTTCTAGAGCTTATAAATGAGTTCAGTAACGTCGCAGGTTATAAGATCAAGCGTAAAAATCAGTAGCATTTCTGTACACAAATAATGAGCAATCTGAGGAGGAAATCAAGAAAAAATACGATTTACAATAGCAACTAAAAGAATGAAATAGCTAGGAATAAATTTAACTAAAGATGTAAATGACTTAAATGCAGAAAACTTCACAACACTGTTAAAGGAAATCAAAGAAGACTTAAATGGAAGAATATTCACTTTTCATGGTTAGGAAGAGCAAACATCATTAAGATGTCTATCCTACCCAAACTGATTTACAGATATAGCACAATTGCAATAAAAATCACCACAGCAATTTTTACTGAATTGGAAAAACTAACTATGAAATTTATTTGGAGGGGCAAGAGGCCCTGAATAGCCAAAGATATATTGAAAAAGAAACATGAAATCAGTGTAATCACACTACCAGACTTTAAATATACTACAAAGCTACAGTAGTCAAAACTGCATGGTATTGGCACAAGGATAGACATACTGACCAATGGAACTGAATTGAGAGTTCTGATATAGATCCTCACATATACAGTTATCTGATATTCAACAAGGCCACCAAACCCACTCAACTGGGAGAGAATGGCCTCTTGAACAAGTGTGCTTGGAGAACTGGATATCCATTTCTAAAAGAATGAGAGAGGAACACCATCTCACATCTTATACAAAAATTAACTCAATATGGATCAAAGATCTAAATATAAGAGCCAAGACCATAAAGACCTTGGAATATAATGTAGGGAAGCATCTACAGGATCTTATAATAGGAAATGGTTTCATGAACTTCACATTCAAAGAATGAACAGTGGAGGAAAAAATAGATAAATGGGACTTCCTCAAAATTAAAAGCTTTTGAACCTCAAAAGAGTTTGTCAAGAAAGTGAAAAGGCAGCCTACAAAATGGGAAAAAAATATTTTGTAACCATATATGTGATAGAAGCTTAATATTCAGCATATATAAACAAATTTTACACCTCGAAAATAAAAAGACAAACAACCCATTTGAAAAATGGACAAGTGATTTGAATATATACTTCTCCAAAGAAGAAATACAAATGGCTAAAATCACATGAAAAGATGCTCAACATTACTAGATATTAGGGAAATGCAAACTAAAACTACAATGAGAGATCATCTTACACCCATTAGACTGGCAATTATTAAAAAATCAGAGAGCTACAAGTGTTGGAGATGATGTGGAAGAACAGATTCCCTCATCCACTGCTTTTGGGAATGTAGAATGGTACAGCCATTGTGGAGAACAGTTTGGCAGTTTCTCAGAAATCTTTCTATAGATCTGCCATATGATACACCAATTCCACTGCTGGATATATACCAGATGAATTGCAAGCATGGGCATGAACAGATATGTTCACACCAATGTGTAATGCTGCATACCAATGCAGCATTATTCATTATTGCCAAAAGTTGAAATCAACCCAAATGCCCATCAACAGATGAATGGATAAACAAAATGTGGTATATACGTATAATGGAATATTACTCAGCTGTAAGAAGGAATAGAGTACTAATATATAGGATAATATGTGTGAATCTTGAGGGCCTTATGTAGAGTGAAGCAAGCCAGGCATTGAAGGACAAATATTACATGACCTCACTGAAAAGAATTAAGGAAATTGAGCAGACTCACAGAGGTAGAGCCTGGAAGATAGGTTTACAGGAAATAGAAAGGGAGAAGGTTGTGAGCCAACACCCATATGGGAAAAATCTTTGATAAGGTGGAATTGTATTGTTGTGCAGTGAAGGGATATGACAGAGGTGTAGTGACAATATCGGGTTGGGTGGTGCAGGTTTGACAGGGTAGGTTGGGCAGGGTGGGTTGGATGGTCCATGGAACTGGAGAGGATTGGTGGAGAGATCAAGTGAACACAGGGTATTGGCAGGTATGTGATTGAATCTGCAATGTTAGGAGAGTTCTTCTGGCAGTATGACAAGGAAGGGTTACTGGTTTATGATGTTCAATTTGAGGTGGGGGAGGCATTTGGGATTGGTTGTATCTGCAACTGGCTTCTAGGGAGTGGATGAGGGATCGTTTTGTCATAGTGTGTTGTATCAGTGGGTGGAGACCCACATAATGTGTGGGAAGGAGTTGGACTCCCATCCTGGGGAGGCCTGCTATATTCTCAAGCAGAGGGGTGGGAGTCTCTCGAGAATATGAGTGTGCCTAATAGGGGATGACAGACCAGTGTGTCAAGCTCTCAGTGTTGTTGCAAGTAACTGTGAATCTTGTCTTTAAAGTAATGAAGCCTGGTGTTCACCGTGGGTACTGAGGGGGAGGGGGAGGGAGGAAAAGAATAGATGGAACATGGGGTATTTTGGGAGTGATGGAAGTGTGCTACATGATCTTGCAATGATGGATACAGGCCATGTTAAATTTCATCAAAAATTTATAAAAGTGTATGGTCCAAAATGTAAACCATAATGTAAACCATTGACCATTGTTATTAGCTATGCTTCAATATTTGTACATCAGTTGTAACAAATGTATCATCCACATATGAAAAGTTTATTAATAGGCAATGATCTTATATCCTGCCACTTTACTGAACTCATTTATAAGCTCTGGAAGCTTTGTTATATATTTCTCATGGCTTTTTATATATTAGATCATTTCATCTGTAAATACTGAAATTTTTACTCCTTCTTTTCCAATTTGGATGCCTTTTATATCTTTTTCTTGCCTAAGTGCTCTAGGAACTACTTCTCACACAACCTTAAATAAGAGCCATGACAGTGTGTATCATTGTCTTTTTCAGATCTTAGAAGGAAAGCATTTTGCATTTCACCATTGAATATGATGTTTGCTGTGGGTTTTTCATATATACCCTTTAACATGTTGAGGAAGTTTCCTTCTATTCCTCTCTATGAAATGTTTTTATAAGGAAAGTGTGCTGTATTTTGTTGAATTCTTTGTCTGCATCAATTGAGATGAATACGTGATTCTTCCTTTTGATCTGTTAATGTGGTGTATTACATTGATTCTCTTATCTTGAACCATCCTTGCATACCAGGGATGAAACCTATTTGGTCATGGTGTATCATTCATTTGATGTGTTGTTGAATACAATTAGCAGGTATTTTGTTGAGGATTTCTGCATCTAGGTTCATTAGAGAGATTGACCTATAATTTTCCTTTCTTGTGGCGTCTTTGTGTGGCTTTGGTATTAGTGTGATGTTGGCATCATAGAATGAGTTAGCCAATGTTCCCTCCACTTCTATTTTTTGGAAGAGTTTAAGCAGGATTGGTGTTAGTTCTTTCTAGGATTTTTGGTAGAATTCACCTTTAAAGCCATCTGGTCCTAGGCTCTTCTTACTTGGGAGGTTTTTTTGTAACTAATTCAGTCTTTTAAATTGTGATTGGTCTATTGAATTCATTAATTTCTTCTTTTCATCAATGTAGGCTACTTATGTGTTTCCAGGAATTTGTTCATTTCATCTAAGTCATCCATCTTGTTGGCATACAATTTTTCAAAGTATCCTGTTATGATACTCTATTTCTATGGGGTCAGTGGTGATATCTCCTTCCTTGTTTCTTATTTTATTTATTTGTGACGTCTCTCTTTTTTCTTTGTTAGTCTAAGGGTTTTTCAATTTTATTAATCTTCTCAAAGAAGATTAATAAGATTGTTTTTTCTAGTGCTTTCTTATCTCCAATTTCATTTAGCTCTGCTCTAATCTTTGTTATTCCCTTCTTTCTACTGGCTTTGGGATTAGTTTGTTGTTCTTTTTCTAATTCCTCTGGGTGTGCAGTTAGGTGTTTGGTTTTAGCTCTTTTTTCTTTTCAATATAGGCATTTTTGGCTATACATTTCCCTCACCATTTCTTTTGGTGCATCCCATTTGTTTTGATATATTGTGTTGTCATTTTTGTTTGTTTCAGGGTAGTTTTTTGTTCATTTTGCAATTTCCTTCTTGAAATTGATTGTCTTACAGTGTGTTGTTTAACTTCCATATCTTTGTGCTTAATCTGGTTCTCTGTCACTTACTGATTTCCAGCTTTATTCCATTGTGGTCAGAGAAGATACTTAGTATATTTTCAATCTTTCTCAATTTACTGAGGTTGTTCTGTAGCCTAGCATGTGTTCTGTCCTGGAGAATGATCCATGGGTGCTTCAGAAGAATGTATATCCTGCTGTATTTGGGTGTAATGTTTTGTATCTATCTATTAGGTCTAGATCTTCTAATGTATTATTCAAAGTCTCTGCTTCTTTATTGACCCTCTGTGGAGATGTTCTGTCTGTGGTGATAGTGGTATATAAAATCCCTCACTATAATTGTAGAAACATTCATTTCTCCACTTAGTTTTTCCAATGTTTCCGTCTTGTATTTTGAGACACCCTGGTTAGGTGCAGAAATGTTTATGATTGTTGTTCTTGATAGATAATCCCTTTTATTAATATATTGGGTCCTTCTTTTTCTCTTACAATACTTTTGAATCTAAAGTCTATTTTGTGTGATATTTGTTTAGCTACTCCCACCCTTTTTTAGTTATTGTTTGCATGTAAAATTGTTTTCCAACTATTCACTTTCAACCTCCTTGTGTCCCTGGGTCTAAGGTGGGTTTCTTTTAGACAGCATAAAAATGGGTCTTATTTCCTCATCCATTCTACCAATCAGGGTCTCTTGATTGGAGAGTTTAATCCATTAACATTCAATGTTATTACTGTCAGGAATTACTTATATTAGCCATATTTTCCTTAGGTTTATGTACATCATATGTTGTTTTTATTTCTCTTTTTATCTTTTTAGTTGTTCTTACACTCTCCTCCAACCCTCTCTCTCTTTGATTTTGTCCTTTCAACAACCTGAAGAACTCCCTTATTTTTCTTGAAAGGCAGGTTTCTTGTTGACATGCTCTCTTAATTTATGTTTATCTATGAGTATTTTGAACTCGCCCTCATTTTGAATGCCAACTTTGCTGGATATAGAATTGTTGGTTGGAAGTTTTGTTTTTATTTTAGCACCTTAAATATGTAATTCCACTGCCTTCTTGCCTCCATGGTTTCAGATGAGAAATCAGCACTTAATATTATTGAGCTTCCCTTATATATGATGGATCTCTTTTCTCTTGCTACTTTCAGTATTCTCTCTTTGTGTTGAGCATTGGACAATATGACAGGTATGTGTCTTGGAGTAGGCCTGTTGGGATTTATACTGTTCAGGGTGTGCTGTACTTCCTGTACATGTACATCCATGTCCCTCAAAAGAGTTGGGAAATTCAGCCATTATTTCCTCCAACACTCCTTATGTCCCCTTTCTCTTCTCTTTTCCCTCTGGGATGACTGCATTTCTTGTCATTCAAATCCCTAAGTCCCTGCTGGATTTTTTCTCTTTTTATCTATCTGTTTGTTCTACTATCAGTTTGATTTCTGATGTACTGTCTTTGACATTACTAATTATTTCCTCTGGCTGTTCGAATCTGCTGTTATGTGCTTTAAGTTTATTCTTAATTTCTTGGATTGTGCCATTCATCACCATCATATCCGTTTTCTTTTAATGTATGCTTACAATTTCTTCAATATGTTCCCTGGTGCCTTTTCAATATCCTTTTTCACTTCCTTCACTTCATTAAAGTTGATTCATAAACTAACCAGTGTTTGGACATCACTGGTTAGTTGTTCCACATTCTGCATCTCCTCTTGTTTTTTCAGTTTGTTCATTAGACTGGACCATGTCTTCCTATTTCTTAGTATGCCTTGCAATTTTTTTTGGTGTCTCGGCATCTGTTTATCTTGATGGGCTTATTTCTTTGCTTAGCTTCTCTTTCTATTCTAGGGTTTTGTTTTCTTTGTGTCTCTGTGTGTGTGTGTGTGTGTGGGTGGGTGTGGGTGTGTGTGGTAAGGTTCCTTTTTGACACTTGGTTCCTCTTATTCTATATACTTGCAGTTATCTTTGTTCCCTTGGAAAAAAAAATATTAGGACCAGAGAAAAGGAAAGCTAAAAAGAGAAAAAGAAGAATAGTAATAATAATTTTAAAAGATATAAAAGGAATCATACAAGAGCTAGGAAAACAAGTAATATGAGTAAAAAAAATTTTAAAAGTACATAGGAATAACTATAAAAAAATGAGGAATAGAAAAAATGAAACAAGGAATAAAATAGAGAAAAAATAGAATGAATTAAAAGGGTAGAGTGATGAGAAAGAAGAAAAGAGAAATAGAAGAAAAAAGTGAGAAAAAAAAAATGAAGGCCAAAAAAAAAAGTGGTGGAATGAAAGAAAAATAACATGAAACAGAAGATAAAAAAATGAAGGAAAGAAAAGAAATAAAGTAGGTACAAAAAAAACAAGTAAAAGAAAGAGAAGGGAAACAAAGGGGAAAGACAATAAACAAGAAACAAAACTATCACCACCACCACCACCACCACAAAAAAAAACAGGAAAGCACCCTTCTTTCTTAAGCCACTAATGAGCTTCTCAGGCTGCTGGTGCTCATCAATCAATCACCCTTAAGCCTGCCCTCCACAGGTGATGTACTGGGTTTTAGCAAATAAAATAAAGAAAAAAATAGGAAAAAAGAGAACAGAGAAAATCTATTTATACATTCCCTGTCATAACGTACCAGCTGGATGCCTGATAACCCAGTGCATCGCTCTCTGGATCACATCTCAGAGGAGAACCAGGAATTGGACCAGGGACCTTTTATATGCAACACAGGAATTCCTCCACTGAGCTACGCTGGCTCCATAGCTTAAGTAGGTTTCTGCAAGCTTATCTGAGTATTCCTGCCTCCATTCCCTGAGGCAAGTTAGGCTTCTAACAGTTTGTCCATCTGTGCTGTTTGGACATGTGTCTATACCTCCTCACTACCTTTGTTCCTCTCTCTCCTAGTTTGGCTGGGTGTGATAGCCTTCCTGATCTGATCTCCCTTCCCCTCTCCCTGCAGCTGTCTCAGTGCTGGTCAGTTCCTCTCTGAGATTCACAGGGGGCTCAGCTGGCCAAAGTCACTGAAAAGAAACCACTTTCCACCCTCTTCTAGACTCCTCTTCCTCCCAGGGAATGCTCCCTCCCACTCAGGAGGCTTTACCTAGACTATTGCCTTGAGGGTGGGGTATATGTGCCATTTCCAGCCACAGGGACAAGTAACTCAAAGTTTTCCTCTGGCATCTTTATCTGTCTTTTTTCCCTCCTGGATGATATGTGACACTTTCCCATTCTATATATCTCCAAAGCAGCTTCCTAAGATAGGTTTTTGCCCTTTCTCTGTTCCTTTTTGTGAGAGAGCTGAGCTCTGCCTACCTATTTCAGTGCCATTTTCCCAGAAGTCCTACCCTTTCCATTTATCTTTTCTAAAATGTGAGAGTATAAGGAGCTATTGCATATTTTATTGGAATTATGTGATATATAAGATATCTGTTGAGAATTGTTTTAGGTTAAATACCTTTATTTCTAAGTATTTGTAATTGCAGCACCCCACTTTTCAAAACTAAAACTAAATCTCTTAATTTTCCACAGTTGCTGTAACAAATACCACACATTTCTGCTTGCACCAGAAATTTATTGGCTAACAGTTTTGGAGCTAGAAATCCAAATCAAGGCCTTGACAGGCAAAGCTTTCTCCCCATTGCCTGTAGCATTCCTGTACTGACTTGTGACAATCCTTGGGTTTCTTTGGCTTGCTTCTCTGGTTCAATCACATGGAAATCTCTCTCTCTTTGTGTCTTATCCATTGATTTGCACTGACTTCTGGATTGTACTCACTGACTGTATCTGAATTTCTTTTGCTTATATGGACTCCAGTCACATGGATTAAACTACCCCTACCGCCTGATTCAATTTACCTAATATGAATAAGATATTCAAAGATCCTATTGACAGGTGTGTTCACACCCTCACTAATAACATATCCAAAGGCTCTATTTACAAATGGGTCCATACATGCAGTAATGAAAATTATGACTTGAACATAACTATCTGGGGGACATGATCCAACAGCCAGAAACAAGCCCCCTTTCAATCATCACAAGCCCAAATCCTCAAGTTGAGGAATGAATAAACATAAAATGGGAATGTAACAATGGGCCAAAGTAGACATTATTATTCTTTTAATGGAAGAGCTTGTAACACTGATATAAAGACAGTGGTCACCAGAGCTGCTCAGGGGCAGGGCAGAGAAGAATAGGTGTAACATAGGACATTTTTGGGGGACATCAGAATTATTCTGCATGATATTGCAATGACAGCTACAGGCCATTGTAGATTTTGTCAAAACCTATAAAATTGTATGGTGCAAAGGGTAAACCATAATGTACTACTGACCTTGCTGAGTAGCAATGCTTCAATATGAGTCCGTCAGTTGTAACAAATGTACCACACTAATGAAAGATGTTGTTAAAGGGGGAAAGTGTGGGAGAAGGAGGGGTAGGATATATGAGGACCCCCTATATTTTTGATGTAACATTAATGTAATCTAAAACTTCTTTAAAAATAAAGGAAAAAAAAAGACTCTATGAACAAAATAGCTGAAAACAGTGTTGAATGCAATGAAGCAACATAACTAATGTTTGTAGATGATTCCTTACCCTGTCAAGCTGAGAGTATGTGAATATTCCAATGGGCTATTTTCCCACAAAGGGCAACCAATTTGCTTTCTCTTTAATGTTATATAACTAAAAAGAGATGTTAGCTAGCACACTTGTTCTGCCTTATTTTATTTGTGAATAACTTAGATTATATTTAGAATTTTCAATGTAGGGAGATTATTTTGAGTGGGTAAAATTGGCAACATAATAGTTAATATTGGTGGACACAAAGAGGCAAAAATGATATTGACCCTTAAAACTGATGCCCAGTGACTGGTGAATCTTAATGAGCAA
>JAKSZT010013480.1:737816-749097 GCA_026826555.1 Tolypeutes matacus | reverse complement strand
TTGTATGGTGTTAGTGGCATTATCTAGAACACCTCTCAAATTCTAAACAAAACATGTAGGGTTTTTCCTACTTATCATTATATCATTATTTTTGTAATGTTTGGACTGAAAATGATTTAAGAGAAAAAATAGTGTTCCAAGATTCCCTATCTGTGGCTTAATTATTGATTGTGAAATTGAGGCTCAGTTTTTCTCATTCTTGAATAAGATAGCTATAAATCTTTGTTTTTGTTTTTTCATAGCCACCAGTCTAACAGGGGTAACATTATATCTCACTGTAGTTTTGATTTTCATTTCCCTAATACCTAATGGTGCTGAGCATCTTTTCATGTGCTTTTTAGCCATTTTATTTCCTCTTTTTAATTTTGAGGAGATTTCATTTAACTATTTATATTTTGTTTCTCATGCTTTGGGTGCCAAGTTTATGAAACCTTTTCCTACTGCAAGATCTCATTGATACTTCCTTACATTATCTTCTAGGAGCTTTATGGTCTTGGTGCTTATATTTAGGCCTTTGATCCATTTGAGTTAATTTTTGTAAAGGGCATGATATGGTTATCTTCTCTCATTCTTTTGGAAATAGATATCCAGTTCTTCAAACACCATTTGTAGAAAAGGCCATTCTGTGCCAGTTGAGAGCCTTTGGTAGCCTTGTTGAATATCAATTCACCATATATGCAAGGATCAATATCAGAATTCTCAATTCAGTTCCATTGGTCACTATGTTTATACTTGTTCCAATACTGTGCAGTTTAGACTACTGTAGCTTTGTAGTATGCCTTAAATATAGGTAGCTATATTCCTCCTATTTCATTTTTCTTTTTCAATATGTTTTTGGCTATTTGGCACCCCTTGCCCATCCAAAAAAGTTCATAATTAACTTTTCCAATTCAGTAAAAAGTGTTGTAATTTTTTATGGGGATTGCATTAAATATGTAAATCCTTTGGGTAGGACAGACATCTTAAGGATGTTTAGTCTTCCAATCCATGAACATGGAATATTCTTCCATTTGTTTAGCTCTTCTTTGAATTCCTTTAAAATGTTGTGTAGTTTTTGGTGTACAAGTCCTTTACATATTTAGTTAAGTTTATTCCTAGATATTTTGTTGTTTTAGTTTCTATTGTATATTGATTTTTTTTTCTTGATATCCTCCTCATTTTGCTCATTATTGGGGTTCAGAAATGCTAATGATTTTTTGTGTTGATCTTATATCCTGCCACTTTATTGAACTCTTTTATCAGTTATAGAAGTTTTGTTGTAGATTCTCACAGGGCTTTCTATGTATAGGATCGTATCATCTTCCAACAGTGCAATTTTTAACTCTTCCTTTCCAATTTGGATTCATTTTATATCTTTTTCTTGCCTAAGTGCTTGAAAAAGTACTTCAAACACAACTTTAAATAAAATCAATGACAGTGGGCATCCTTGTCTTGTTGTAGATCTTAGCAGGAAACCCTTTAACATTTCACGACTGAATATGACATTAGCTGGGGGGATTTCATATATACCATTATCATATTGAGGAAGTCTCTTATTCCTATCTTTTTTTTTAGTGAATTGATTCTTCCCTCTTTTATTCTTTTTTACTTTTGAAGAAGCTTAAATTCCATAAATGTTACAATGAAAAAACAGAGAGAATCCCATGTTCCCCACCTCCTCCCACTCTTTTCCCAGTAACACCTTTCATTAGTATGGTCCATTTGTTACAATTGATGAACACATATTAAAGCATTGCTACTATGCATGGTTAGTAGTTTCTATTATAATTTACACTTTGAACCACACATTGTTATGTTTTGCCAAAATGTGTAATGGCTTGTATCTGTAATTACAATGGCATTCAGAACAATTCCAACCTCTGAAAAATGCCCCATGTTACACCTATTCTTCCTTCTTCTTCCCTACAAAACCTCTGGTGTTCACTGCCTTTATATCAATGTTACAAGATCTTCCATTGCTAGAATAATAATGTCTACTTTAGTTCATGTTTGCATTCCCCCCCTCATGTCTGTTCATTCCTCAATCTTGAGGATTTTAGGATGGTGATCCCTACTGTTTCTGATTGAGAGGGGGCTTACTTAGATCCTGTATTAGTCAACCAAAGGGGTGCTGATGCAAAATACCAGAACTTGGTTGGTCTTTATAAAGGGTATTTATCTGGGGTAGAAATCCACAGTTACCAGGCCATAAAGCGTCTGTTTCTTCCCTCACCAAAGTCCATTGCCACATTGTTGGAGCAAGACAGCTGCCAACATTTGCCAGGGTTCAGGCTTCTTGGGTTCCTCTCTTCCCAGGGCTGTGTTTCTCTCTGGGTTTAGATCCTCTGTTTCCTCCACAAGGTCAGCTGTAGACTATGAGGCTCTCTAGGCTTTGCTTCTCTCCACAAGGCCAGCTGTGAACTCTCAGGCGAATGGCTCATCTCTATCCCGGGGCCTTCTCTCCTTCCTCACCAGAACTCCAACATCAAAACTGCTCCAACACTGTCCTTTGCCGGGTCTTTTATCTTTGATTCATGCCCCACCAAGGGGTGGGGCTCAACGCCTTACTGATGTGGCTCAGTTAACCTCCTAATCATAACTTAATCATGCCTAGATTAGCAGACCAGTTTACAAGCATGATCCAATATCTATTTTTCAAATTCATAATTACATCAAACTGTCAAATGGCTACAGATCCCATAGGGCAGATGGATGGAACTATCTTGCTTGCAGTTGCAGATACTCTTGGTCATGGTGTATAATTCATTTGATGTGTTGTTAAATACAATTAACAAGTATTTTGTTGAGGATTTTAGCATCCAGGTTCATTGAGAGATTGGTCTGTAGTTTTCCTTTCTTGTAGTGTCTTTATGTGGCCATGGTATTAGGGTGATTTTGGCATCATTGTGAGATAGACATCGTTCCCCCCACTTCTATTTTTGGAAGAGTTTAAGCAGGATTGGTGTCAGTTCTTTCCTGAATTATTGGTAGAATTCATCTGTGAAGCCATCTGGTCCTGGGCTCTTGTTAGTTGAGAGGTTTTGATGACTAATTCAATCTTGTTACATGTGATTGGTCTGTTTAGTTCATCAATTTCTTCTTTCATCAATGTAGGCTGCTTGTGTGTTTCTAGAAACTTGTCCATTTCATCTAAGTTGTCCATCTGTTGGCATACAAATTTTCTAAGTATTATCTTATGATACTCTTTATTTCTGTGGGATCAGTGGTGATATCGCCTCCCTCATTTTTATTTTATGTATTTGCATCTTCTCTTTTTTTCTTTGTTAGTCTAGCTAAAGGTTTATAAATTTTAATAATCTTCTCAAAGAACCTGATTTTGATTTTGTAATTTTCCCTCTTTTTTTAATTCTCAATTTCATTTAGCTCTTCTCTAATGTTTTTATTTCATGCTTTCTGCTTGCTTTGAGATTACTTAGCTGTTCTTATCAGTTCCTCCAGGTTAGGCCTTTTGATTTTAACTCCTTTTCTTTTTTTTTAATAGGCATTTATGATTATAAATTTCTCTTTCAGCACTGCTTTGGCTGCATCCCATACATTTTAATATGTTATTTTCTCATTTTCATTTGTTTCAAGGAAGTTACTGATTTCTTTTGTAGAGATATATGCTCACCAATGTTCATAGGACAATATTCACTATTGCCAAAAGTTGAAAGTAACCCAAGTGCCCATAAATGAATGAATGGATAAGCAAATTGTGGTATTTACATACAATGTAATAATATTCAGCTGTAAAAAGGAATGCTGTATTAACACACAGGAAAACATGGATGAATCTTGATGATCTTATGTGGAGTGAAGTAAGCCAGTCACTGAAGGACAAATATTACATGACTTCATGGATATGACAATTAAATTGAGCAGAGCTAGAATCTAGAAGATAGTTTTTCAAGAGACAGAAAGGAAGTAGAGTATGGTGAGCCAATGCTCAATGTGGACATAACCTATGATAAGGTGAATGGGGTGTTTGGACAGTGGATGGGAGTGATGTTGATACAGGGATGTGGGGGTTATAGATGCTGAAATGTGAGGATTAAGGTAGGGGGTATTGAGTTGGACTATCCATGGAACCGGGAAGAGGACAGGAGGTAGAAACAAGGTGAATTCTGGAGATTTGTAGGTCTGTGGTTTAAAATACAATACAATTTTTTTTACAATTGTAAAATACAATGTGGGGCTTACACTGCTCAACCCAATAGTTTCCCTATACTCCTGTTATATTCCTTCACTGCACAACTACTCATTTCCACATTATCATAGATTTCGCCTGTGTGGGCATTCACTCGTGACTTTCTTCTCCTTTTCTATATCCTGTAAACCTAACTTCCAGACTCTAGCTCTGTGAGTCAGCTCAATTTGCTTAATTAATATCAGAGAGGCCATGTAATATTTGTCCTTCAATGCCTGTATTGTTTCACACAACCTAGGGTTGTCAAGATTCATCTGTGTTATCCCGTGTGTTAGCACTGTATTCCTTCTTACAGCTTAGTAATACTCCATTGTATGTATATACCACGTTTTGTTTATCCATTCATTTGTTGAAGGGCATTTGGGTTGATTCCAATGTTTGGCAATAGTGAATAATGCTGCTATGAAAATTGGTGTGCATATTTCTATTCGTGGCCTTCTTTCAGTACTTCTGGGTATATACCCAGCAGTGAAATTGCTGGGTAATATGGCAGATCTATAGTTCGTTTTTTGAGGAACCACCAAACTGTCCTTCACAATGGCTGGACCATTCTACATTCCAACGAGCAGTGGTTGAGGGTTCCCATTCATCCACATCCTCTGCAACACTTTTAGTCCTCTGTTTTTTTAATAGCTGCCAGCCTAATGGGTGTAAGATGGTATCTCATTGTAGTTTTTATTTGCATTCCCCTAACAGCTAGTGATATTGAGCATCTTTTCATGTGCTTTTTAGCCTTTTGCATTTCTTTTTTGGAGAAGTGTCTGTTCAAATCACTTGTCCATTTTATAATTGGGTTGTCTTTTTATTTTTGAGATATAGGGTTTCTTTATATATGCTGGATATTAGGCTCCTATCAGATATATGGAAACCAAATATTTTCTCCCATTAGGTAGGCTGTCTTTTCACTTTCTTCACTAACTGCTTTGAAGTGCAAAATGTTTTAATTTTGAGAAGGTCCCATTTATCTATGTTTTCTTTCACTGGCTGTGCTTTGGGTGTGAACTTCATGAAATCATTTCCTACTACAAGATCCTGTAGATGCTTCACTAAATTATCTTCCATGGTCTTTATGGTCTTGGCTCTTACATTTAGACATTTATTCCATCTTGAGTTGAATTTTACATAAGGTGTGAGATGCTGTTCCTCTCTCATTATTTGGAAATGGATATCCAGTTCTCCAAGTACTATTTGTTTAAGAGGCCCTTCTCTTCCAGTTGAGTGGACTTGGTGGGCTTTGTGGGCTTGGTGGACTTGTATATGCGAGGATCTATATCAGAGCTCTCAATTTGTTCTATTTGTCAGTATGTCTGTCCTTGTGCCAATACCATGCAGTTTTGACCACTGCAGCTTTGTAGTATGTTTTAAAGTCAGGTAGTGTGATTCTTCCAATTTCATTATTCTTTTTCAATATGTCCTTGGCTGTTTGGGGCCTCTTGCCCTTCCAAATAAATTTCATAGTTTTTTCAATTCAGTAAAAAAGGCTGTGTTCATTTTTATTGGGATTGCATTAAATCTGTAGATTACTTTGGATAGGATAGACATCTTAATGATATTTAGTCTTCCTATCCATGAACAGGGAAATTTCCTCCATTTATTTAAGTCTTCTTTGATTTCCTTTAACAGTGCTGTGTAATTTTCTGTGTATAAGTCATTTACACATCTTTAGTTAAATTTATTCCTAGGTATTTGATTTTTTTTAGTTACTATTGCAAATGGTATTTTTTTCCTTAATTTTCTCCTCAGCTTGTTCATTATTGTTGTACAGACATGCTACTGGTTTTTGTGCATTGATCTTATAACCTGTGACTTTACTGAACTCATTTGAAAGTTCTAGAAGTTTTGTTGTAGATTTCTCAGGGCTTGGATGGGTGGTGTAATCTTGAGAGGGGGGTAGAGTGGAGAGGATGGGTTGGACTGTCCATTGTGCTGGAGGGAGAGTTGTGGGAGGGAGCAAGTGAACACTGCGGATTTGTGGGTACGTGGGTGAAGCTACAATGTTGAGAAAACTCTTTTGGCAATATTACAAGGAAGGATTACTAATTTACAATGTTGGATGGGGGGTCACTTGGGGCAGTCTTCTAGAGAATGTGTGAGTGATCATTTTGTCTTAGTTTGTTATATCAGTGAGGGATGACCCACATAATGAGTGGGGAGAAGTTGGACTTTCCTACTAGGGAGGCCTGATATGTTCTCAGATTGCGGGGAAAGTGTCTCTTGAGAGCATGGGTGGTTCCTAATAGCGGAGGACAGACTAGTGTGTCAAGCCCTCAACATTGTAGCAAGTATCTATGAATCTTGTCCTTCAATGAGACAAGCCTGGTGGTTGCCATGGGTCCTGAGGGCAGGGGAAGGAGGAATAGAACAGGTGGAAGAGGGGGTATTTAGGAGGCAATGGAAGTGTTGAGCATGATCGATCTTGCAATGATGGATACAGTCATGTTAAATTTCATAAAAAATTTATAAAACTGTATGGTCTAAAATGTAAACCATAATGTAAACCATTGACCATGGTTAGTAGCTATGTTTCAAAAATTGTACATCAGTTGTAATAAATGTACCATCCACATGTAATAGGGAAGGGGGAAAAGTGGGAGCATGTTAGGTATATGGAAGTCCCCTATATTCTGCATGTAACTTTACTGTGACCTAAAAATTCTTTGAAGACAAAATGAAAAAAAAAGTTAGGCACTGGGGAAGAAATGGAAGAAAATACCCCTGTATATACAGGAAAACAGATATTACAATGATGAAAGGCAAAGCATCAAAAAAAAATTTTTTTAATGTTTTCCTGTTTTGTAATAACCCATTTTTTTTTACTTTATTTTAGTTTTAATTTTTCTAAATTATTATGTATTTTATTTATTATGTTTAAACCTATCATTACTATTTCATTTTCCTATTAAACAAAGTTGGCAATATTTTTGGTTCCATTTTTGAAGAAGTTTTGGGTGATATATGGGAGGAAGTTCACCTGGGCATATATATAATGTATATAAATATGTTCAGATGTTCATGGGGCATTGCCACAGAGGGTAGAGAGTCACACAACAGCTGAAAGATTATTGAATTGCCATCCTGGGGAGCTCTGCCACATTCTCTAACGGAACAGCAACAATCCCCCAAGTACAGGGGCAATGACTGACTAGTGAAGAAGGATGGTCCATTGATGGGCCCTTGATATTGATGACTATCGTTTTGAGCCTTTTGCTCTTGAATTTGCAACTTAGCCTAGTGTTGTAGGTGCCTAAGATTTACCTCTTGAAAGCCTCCATGTTGCTCAAATGCAGCCTCTCTCTAAGGAAAACTCAGCATAAAAATGCTTTCCCCTAGTGGGGGACATGACTCCTGGGGATAGGCCTTCCTGGCACAGCGGGATTACTACCAAGCACTGGCTGGTGATGCCACTGGAAAAAGACCTTGAATAAAAGGGGGAAAAGGTAAAGACAAATGAGTTTATATGGCTAAAAGACTTCAAAGTGAGTCGGCAGGTCATTACTAGTGATGTTGAACATTTTTTCATGTGTTGCCTTGCCATTTGTATTTCTTATTTTGGACAGTTGTCTTCTCAAGTCTTTTGTCCATTTTTTAATCAGATAGTTTGTCTTTTTATTGTTGAGTTGCATGATCTCCTTATATATCATGGATATTAAACCCTTATCAGGTATGTGATTTCCAAATATTTTCTTCCATGGACTCAGCGGCCTTTTCACTCTTTTGATAAAGTTCTTTGAGGTGCAAAAGTGTTGAATTTTGAGGAAGTCCCATTTATCTATTATTTCTTTTGTTGCTCGTGCTTTGCATGTAAAGGTTTAAGAAACTACTGCCTACCACAAAATCTTGGAGATGTTTTCTGACATTTTATTCTAGGAGTTTTATGGTGGTTGTTTTTATATTTAGGTCCTTGATCCATTTTGAGTTTATTTTTGTATAAGGTGTGAAATGATGTGTTCTTTCTTTCTTTTGGATATGGATATCCAGTTCTCCCAGCACCATTTGTTGAATTGACTATTCTGGCCCAGCTAAGTGAGCTTAAGAGCCTTGTCAAAAATCACTTGACTGTAGATGTGAGGGTCCAATTCTGAGGTCTCAGTTCTGTTCTATTGGTCAATCTGTTTGTCCTTATGCCAGTATCATGGTGTTTGTTTGTTTGTTTTTTAACCAGTATAGTTAAGTAATGTGCTTTAACGTCAGGAAGTGAGAGTCCTCCAACTTTGTGGTTTTTAAAGCTATTTTTGACTATTCAGGGCCCTTTACCCTTCCCAATCAATTTGATTACTGTTTTGTTTTTTTTTCATTTCTGCAAAAAAGGCTATTGGGATTTTTATTGGGATTATATTGAATCTGTAAATTAGTTTGGGTATAATTGACATCTTTATGATATTTAGTGTTCCAGTCCCTGAATACAGCATATCCATCCATTTATTCAAGTATTTTACGGTTTCCTTTAGCAATGTTTTGTAGTTTTCAGAATATAGGTCCTTTATGTCCTTAATTAAGTTTATTCCTAAATATTTGATTGTTTTACTATCTATTATAAATGAATTTTTTTTCTGATTTCCTCCTCAGATTGCACATCAGTAATGTATAGAAGCACTGTTGATGTTTGCATATTAATCTTGTATCCTGCCACTTTGCCGAATTTGTCTATTAATTCCAGTAGCTTTATTGTGCATTTTTCAGGATTCTCTAGATATAGGATCAAGTCATCAGTGAATAGTGAAATGTTTACTTCTTACTTTCCTATTTGGGTGACTTTTATTTCTTTGTCTACCCTAAGTACTCTAATAGAACTTCTAGCACTATAATGAATAATAATATTGACTGTGGGCATCCTTTTCTTGTTCCTGATCTCAGCGGGAAAGCTTTCAGTGTTTCAATACTAGTTGTAAGTTTTTCATATATGCACCTTACCATTTCCTATCTTCTGGGGTGTTTTTTTAATCAAGAAAAGGTGCTGTATTTTATCAAATGCCTTTTCTTTTTTTTTCTTTTTCTTTTTTTTATCCCCACCCCCATCCCACCCCCCATTTTTGCTGTTTTTGTGTCCATCCGCTGGGCAATTCTCTGTGTCTGTTTCCTGCCCTCTCTTCTCATCCTTCTCCTCCTGTCTTCACTGGGATTCGATCCACAAAATCTCCAATGTGGGAGAGAGGTGTCGTACTGCCTGCGCCACCTTAGTTCCTGATTTTTCAGTGCATCTCGTCTTGGCTCTCCCTGTGTCACTGTCCTATTACATCATCTTGCTGCATGGCTCGCGGGGCCTGGAGGTGCACTCACGTGTGGAGCCTGATGGCACACCAGTGGACAGGGCTTGACGGCTCACCCGTGGGTGGGGCCTGGTGGAGCACCTGCAGACGGGGCCTAGCGGCGCACCCGCAGACAGGCCTGATGTCTCACCCATGCACAGAGCCTGCTGGCCCATGCGCCTTCTATATTTTCCTTTATTTTTACCGGGAGGTCCTGGAGATTGAACCCAGGTCCCTCCACATGGGAGACAGACGCTCAACCACCCGAGCCACATCCATCCCCCTGCTATATCTCTTAAGGTTGACCAAAGATACCCAAAGTTACAGTCTTTTCCCAATCAGGATGATCATATAATAAATCAGGCTTAGTTTATCACCAGCATTCTAAAAACCAGACCTAGGGAGAAAAACTAGGTCTGGGGACACATGCATGGTTTCTAATATAGCGAATATTTGGCCTACCCTGATTATCACAAAATTAGGACAGTGAGAATATTCGCACTCTCAAATGCCTTTTCTACAAAAATTGAGAGGATCATGTGATTTTAATTCTTCAATTTATCAATGTGGGTTTTATACTAATTGATTTTCTTGTGTTGATCAACCCTTGCATATCTGGGATAAAGCCCGCTTGGTTGTAGTGTATAATTCTTTTAATGTGCTTTTGGAATCTGTTTGAAAGTATTTTGTTGAGGATTTCTGCATCTATAGTCATTCGTGTTACTGGTCTGTAATTCCTATTTTTGGTTTTGATGTGCAATTCCCTAATACCTAGTGATCTTGAGCTTCTTTTCATGTGCTTTAAGCCGTTTCTATATCCTCTTTGAAGAATTGTCTGTTCTTTTGGCCTTTTTATTGGGTTGTTTATCTTTTTATTGTTGAGTTCTAGGATTTCTTTATATATTCTAGATATAAAACCCTTATTACATATGTGGTTTCCAAATATCTTCTCCCATTGAGTAGCTTGCCTTTTCACTTTCTTGACAAATTACTTTGATGCACAAATGTTTTCAACACTGAGGAAGCTCCATTTGTCTATTTTCTTTTTGTTGTGTTTGAGTATAAAATCTGAGAAACCATTGCCTACCACAAGATCTTGATGATGCATCTCTACATATTATTCTAGAAGTTTTATAGTCCTGGTTCTGATATTTAGGTTTCAATAGATTTTGCATTGGTTTTTTGATATGGTATGAGAGGGGTCTTCTATCTTTCTTTTGCATATGGATACCCAATTTTTCCAGCACCATTTCTTGAAAAGACTATTTTTCCCAATTTAGTAGGCTTAGAGTCTAAGTCAAATATCAATTGGCCATAGATGTGAGGGTCTATTTATGAACTCTTAATTTGACTCTGTTGTTCAATATATCTATCCTTATACCAATACGTTGCTGCTTAGAGCCTATAGCTTAGAAATATGCTTTAAAGTTAGGAAGTATGAGTCCTCCAACTTCATTCTTCTTTCTCAAGATGTTTTTCAGTATTCGGAAAATCCATCCAAATGGATTTTATAACTGGCTTTTACATTTCTGTAAATTAGGCTGTTGAATTTTGCCCTTATCTGCCAGACAGAGATTCCAGGGAGCACAAATAAAGGGAGCAAAACAGCAGCTATGAGCTCACCCTTTCTCCCCCTCCTCTGATGCCCACTTTGCAGACCACAGATTGCAGGTGGACTCAGCCAATGGCATCCTTTCCTCATATGTCTCTTTGTCTAGTTCTAATAAAAATCCTTCCTTCCTTTGCTATAATCCAGGAAAACAACCAAGATTCCTGGTTAGTAACATTGTATTACTCTAGTGTTTCCATGAAAGAGCTTGCAATCAGCTACAGATCCAAGCTTTGACTT